>WURT03374414.1:0-23563 GCA_009936505.3 Holothuria glaberrima | reverse complement strand
GTGATGTATGTATGTATGTATGTATGTATGTATGTATGTATGTATGTATGTATGTATGTATGTATGTATGTATGTATAGTTTACTTATAAATAGGTTTATTTATAAATAGTTTGTCGATATCTGTTACTAATATGCGTTTTGGCTTAAATTAAAAATTGTCTCAGTTTCAATTTCCAATCATTTAAGGGGGATAATTAGTGGTCAGCTGATATTTTGAACAAACCAGGAATGTTTTGCAATCCGTGTTTCCTGTCTAATTTGTGATTAGCTTTACTTGTCTAGCCTTCTCGGCGTATTTGCATTAGTTATGTTTTCGTGGGTGAAATTTAATGGAGATTTTTTTTTTCATTGTTGCAGGCAGTCCAGATTTCTGCTCTATAGTAATTTGTCTGTGGTAGTTCACGATTCAGTCGTAGGTCGTAACATTATTGATATGCTCAATTTTGGGAAAGCTCAAATAAAAAAGCAACTCTTGGAAAGATTTACAAACGATTGAAAACTAACTTTGACGTTGTTTTAATTCTTCTGCACTCTTAAAAATTGGGTAAAAAATTAGCCAACTGTTAACCAACACTGGTTACATATTTATTCTTTTACGGCTCGATAGAGCATGCAAACCACTAACAGCGAAAGATTACAAAAGGACGAGATTAAAGTTCAATAACTTGATTATTATTTAAAATTAAAAACCCTCTTTCCTTAATTCGTACAAATATTAAATCTTAGCTTAGACCTGTTTACAGTCAATTACTTAATATATTTATCTTTAGCCATAGTCGGTGATGCTCGGGCTCCGTAGTACAACTTCTGTATGAGATGCTATTGTAGTGGATTTGGTTCCCGCTGTAGGCGAATAGGGCAAAGTCGAATAATTACAGTACTCTTTAATCAGGAACCCTCACGGTACAGTAGAAAGGTGTACAGGAAATATCTGGTTTCTTTGTGCTCTGATGATGTAACGACTGGAAGCAACACTCGTCTGGTTGAAGAGTATTAATAAGTGGAATAAGCACGCACACGGTGCAATTTAATGATAACGTCTCGCTCTATATCAGTATGTTGTTGTCTCTCTCTTTCCGTCCCAATTGCAAGAGTTTTCCTTTTATACTCAACAGACAATGTTCGAAACACCGCTAAATATAGATTTTCAAGTCAACCATTCTTTCCAGAAGGAGGTCGAATCTTCTCCAAATGCAAACATGCATTTTCAAACCGGGACTCTTGGCGAGCCGTTCGTGCCCTGTAACAATACGGTCAAAAATTGGGTTAAGTTTGCCCAACAGCTATTGGGTAAATGCATTACCCAGACGTTGGTTAGATTATTTAACCAAAATTGGTTGATAAATACTTTGCCCAACAGCGGCTGGGTAAAATATTTACCCAATATTGGTTAATGAGTATAGTTTGAATGCAGTGTGTCAACCAATCGTTGGTTGATTGTTAAAATTCGTTGGGCAATTTCATGCCCAATATATGAATGTAGGGAAAAATTCTAAATGTGGGCATGTCATACTACATTGTCCAAATCTCAGATTATCATAAGTAATGAGAGATTGGAGACTCGACGATTGTATGGAAGTAAATACGAGCACAAGGTATCTTGCGCAGTATTCAATGCTTGTATCAACATTATAATCAAAACGATTAGGGGAAAACTTAATGCTGTTATAAACTCTATAAGGTACACATCTTAAAAGCTAACTTAGTCAAGGCTGACCGAGCTCACATTCGTAGTTTATGTAGCCTAGCCTATCCTAGCCTGTGTGAGCCTAATGATTTGAGGCCGTGGCTTCCTTGCAGCACCAAGTTCTTCCTTAACCCTTTTGAGTGTAAGTTCGATATAAACATTAAGTACTGCACAACATACCTAGTGCTCATATTTATCTTCAAACACAATATAAAACCAAGGTATAAAATCAAGGTAATCTGAGACTTACATTATCGAGTATGTCGTCGTTTAATGAGCTAGCTTTGACCTATGATTGTAAACGTGAGGCGAGTATATTCGTACGTATCGTCTGTACGTACATATATTCACTAGTTTTATCGCATATACGTAAGCGCAGTGCGCAAATTTTGAGCAGGAGAACTACCCAAAATTGTGGAAAAAGTTTTACTCATAATTCCCTTTTCCTGTATTTCTCTTAAACAACGCCCAACATTGTTCATAAAAATAAAAGCCCAATTAAAATTACCCAACTTTTTAAGAGCGTATGGCATGTGTGGAAATCACCAAGTGATTCTATTTTATATTTTGTTTTGTATGGTGTGATTTATTTCACTAGCAACGAGTACAACAGATCATCCTGTACGAACTACTACAAGGGAAATTTGTGTGTTGTTTTGATATGGTGTCAGATTACGATGGAGGGCTGGTTTGTGAGGTAACAATTCTGATAGCAACTAATCAAGCTCTCATAGGTGGTGGACAGCGAACGGCTGTAACTGATCATTGTCTGGAGCTGGGAAGGAGCGGAATAGATGTATTAAACAAATAATATTTTTTTGTTATCAAAATTTTCTAGAAGGGCGAATGTTTTCTACGGTTAAATTGTGGTGGGGAAGGCGCAGCTGAGCTACGGCATAATTGATGCGCTAGTAATAATCTTTTCTACATAGGGATTTTCATGGTAGTTAGGAATACGCTTTTTCGACTTCCTGTCCACTGGTTGCGTGATCGCCTTTAAAGTAGTTACAAACACAGATCATCAAGCAGGAACTTGGCCCTCTTGCAGTGTGTGAAATCAATCGGGAGGTGGTATAAGTGGGTAATACCACCTCCCTGGTGAAAACATGGAGCCTGCTCCATACCACGTGATCATGCAAGGGGAACTGCTGACACGGCTGGAGTATTTTCTGATGTCACTGTACCGCCATTTTAGATGTCAAACTTGTCAAATGTGTACATACAGTGTCGCCTAGTGCCTAAATGTTCTGTTCCTCTTTTTCAGAGAATGTTTTCTCAACTAAACTATTAATGATTTATTGTTCTTACATGTAAGTGTAGGCCTGCGCGTAGGGCTAGGTTACATGTGTTTAGTTTAAATGTTTCGTAACGATCAGAGTGGAAAACTCTGTCGTAATATCTTTAGTCGCTCACCGGATATGCAGTGGGCAGTAACGTTGGACTAGGTAATATGTTTATTTAAATATCTCTTCTGAAGAATTTCAGAAACCCGTCAAGCTCTACGTTTTATATTTGCTCGAAATCGATGATAAAACTGTTAGCCCTGTGGCCCAGTGAAAAATGGGACAATTTGGGAAGATTCTTGACGACGTTCCTCCGTCCTCCAATTTCGTCCTACGCCTGTTGGAAGATTCTGGTCGGAAAAATTGCTGCTTTTGGAAGATTTTTCAAGGTTAAGAAGGAAGGAATGTTTCATTGCGCAATCGGCAGACTGTTTTACCTTGAAAGGGGGATTTATTACCTGAATTATTGGCGCCAACTGCTGAGGGACGGATTAAATTTTTTCTTTTATAGCACGAAGAAACCTTGAAGGTTCTTTTGGTTCCTGTTCTACAAGTGGAATAGTCCAGGCAGCAACACTGTATCATTGTCCTTGACAATTTTAATGGCAGGGCGATTGTGGAAGATTTTGGACGAAATGTTGTTGTCACATGTATTTATGACGTCAGTGAAAAACCTCTATATGTGGACTCGTCAAATTATAATCCATCGTTTATACAGAAACAAATTGTTCACTGCATTGGACAAGCTTAATGCTTCAAACAACTTTCTACGTTCGTAAGAAATCATACCATCCAAGCAGTTATCTAAGTTGTCTACAATCCTCGTCACACAAGTGCACCTTCGCAATCTTAGCAGTCTTTCGGGCGCTGCGAGTTAGTTCTCTGGCTTAGCATGACTCTTAAACGCGAAAGTCGAACGCCTTTCAAGTTAGAAAGCCTGTACTCGCAACGAGACATTTACTGTTACCTGATCCATGTAGCGTACATATACCGCTCTTTGGCTATTTTTTATTAAAAGAAGGGGACATCTGAGAATTCTAGGAGGAAAATCACTCTTTCAGTACTTTTGTCACTAAAAGTAGGTCTATTCGAAAGGATTGATGGTTCACCTTATCCTTAAAGGAGAAATTCTGTAACCCCAAATTGTTCTATTTGACCATGGAAGTACTAACCCCTTGTTAGTACTTTCATGGTAGGAGCATATAAGATCGTCTTTAGCATGGAGCCCATTTCAGTGATTTCACTGTGTGGGGCCCAGGGATCAAAGCCTTCGGAAGCTGTGAAATATTTATACGATTGTGGGCACTAGAATAAAGTATTTTAATGTCTACAACTGGCATTGATATGCACTTAACAGACCACAGAATTGCAGTCTGTCTATATCTTATCAATATAGTGTAATTCGGACTAACCTCCGATTGATTTTTTCAAGGTGAGGCGGGATTGATGGTGGGGTGGGTAGAGGGTCCTAAAGTTAATGCTGGGTTTTGCAATAATTATAATCACTTTTTTTCTATGGAGAGTTATGATAGGTTAACAAGAGAATGGGTTTAATGCACGTGAAGCGCGCGTTAAAATTACTACTTTTGGCGGCATTTAAGTAGTGTTTCCCTCTAATTTAGGTAGCAATTACTATCTACTAATATCACTGAAAAAGCACTAAACAGACCTTAAAATATCAACTTGCCCCCAACCCTTTGTTTCATGATAGCCAGGAATAAAGACCATTCGATTTCTTTATGATGCAGCAGGTGTAACGGTTAGGAGCTAGGATGGGTAATTGCGAAGGTTGCACAGAGTTTTGCGGGAATCCAAAGGACGCTCTGTCTTTCTCGAATTATTAATTGAATAATCAGTGCATATGGAAGGGTGCGCGCAAAGTGCGCAGAAAAATATGATTTTAAGGTATTTTAGTAACGGTTTTAGGCACTGCATCTACAGAAGAAGTCAGAGCGAACCTTCAAGCATCGCAATGCACACACAAACTGTACGCACTATCAAGTGTTCGTAGTAAAAACAGAAGAGTCTGACTCCACGATTTGAATAATTGGAAGGCCAGCCCACACTGCACCAACCCGACTTCAACACGAAGGAGAAAACTAGTCGCGTGGCAGACAGGTCGGTTAAGTGAGTTCCGGATTGTGATTTTCACCTTAAATCTCCGTCCCGATCCGACGGTGTACTTCATGACCACGTAAGAAATATCAAACTGTTTGATACTCATAGTGGAGTTAGGAGAAGTGGGTATAGTCGTGGTCGTCAAGTCTAATGTGCAGCTGTCGTCTAATGTGCAGCTGCAATCGACAAAACTGTGACTCATTTTTTATGAAGAGCCAACAAACAAGGGTTTACGAAACCAGACGACGGTTGCAGAAAGTCAATGTGCTCGCCCTGATGTGTTGCCTCGGGTTGAATGAGTCCCAAGCAATATTTCCACCCGACAATATTCCCCTTAAGTTAATCTTGTGATTATAAATTTTTCCGACATTTCTGTAGTCTCACATAAGAGACTTTTCTGACAAAGTGAATTAATTGCAAAATAATGTGGCAGCCCTTCTCTACGGACCACTTACTTTTCCCGACAAACTGCACTTTGCAAATTTCTGGGGGTGAGGCATCCCCACACCCCCGGTAGTGATACCCCTAAATTCATGCAAGGCCTGAAAAAAGCAAATTTTAAAAGATGGTCTCCAGATTAATCTCTGAAAATTTAAGACAACGGGCAACTTCTTAGGACCTCTTGTTCATTTTGTACGATTTCCTATCATGAAAGCTTCGTAGTGGAATTAAAATAGCTCATTTTATTACATTTCCGCGAATTCTGTTTGACGAAGACGCTGTTGAAGGTGGACAAAACAGGTGATTTTGCACAAAGTGGGGAAATTTGTGAGGAAACTTAGCTTTAACTGGAACGGAAGTGTACCAGGGAGATATTTCTAACCTTCGTTATCTCCAATACGGAAAGATTATTTGGACCAATTTGTAAGACTTCGAAAGTGCCATTATCGGCAATATGAGAAGCATTATGTCATCTTCTGCCTGTTCACACTTAGCAACAACTGGTGGTACTCTGCATGGGCCTGATGACCCCTCTTCCGAAGAAATCCTGCGTACGACCTTGTTTGCAGTTGCTTTGACCTAACTGATAGATCAACATATTAGAACATCTTCGGTACTTTTGCACTGACAGGGGTGAGGAAATTTCACGTGGTACTTCGTAGAAAAATATGGCACAACAATATGCAAAAATTTCCTAGGTATTTCCTAGGCCACGAGTCCAGCGGTTACCTTCTTGTAGTTTCCATTTCTTGCTAGTAGGCCTATTCTACAAATATTTGACAAAGACCTATCAGACTTAAAAGGACAAGTCTTGAACCAGCGTAACAGTAGTCCATCCGAAGGATACAACAACCGATATAAGGTCTTCACAAATGCAGGGTATTATAAGGGACTACTTTTCTACCTGGAAAAGGGCGGAAAGAGTGCGTAGGAAATCTCAGGAACTGAAGTGGTCTGAACTTTGTTTGCGCCTGGTTTAGTCCGAATGGACCACTGAAGTATCTACCATAACGACTGAGCTATTGCCATCGTGCACAGCTGCCAAAATTATCAAACTTTTTTGACATGGTCTTTCAAATCGCTGCCATATTGCAATTCCCCATTGATTTGGCCAAAACTGGGGCGCCAGTAAAGTTGGCTTATTTTCCGAAAGCTCTAGCTCTGTAGTGGCAGCCAAAGACTAGCTTCGATATGCAGCGGCGTAGCAAGACCCTCGACGCCCATGGACAAGAGACAGCAAGGGGCCCTCAAACAAATGGTATCATAAACCCATTTTCCCTAAGACCCATCCGATCTCCATGGGGGAGTACGGAGTAGGAGTGAAACCTTGCACGCACCACATCCTTATTCAATCTCGTATTCCATTCTTGCCTGGTGCTTCAAAAGCAGTTCTGCAGTTGTTGATAGCTTTGTGGTTCTTTGCGGTGGTTAGACGATATGCAGAGTTGCAGTTTTTGAGAATTTTTGTGCATTTCGGGGGCCCTGAACCCTCGGGGCCCCTAGACATTTTACAACCAGTCCACTCGCTTGCTACGCCAGTGTCGTTATGCCATACTTTCTTTAACCACAAGTCAGTGCCTCTACCTCAATTTTTCCTTTTATTGTAATTTTAATTAGGAAATGTCAGTGAAACTGTTCCCCTATCTCAAATGTGCTCTCTGACAAAATCAATGAAGGAGACAGGGTTTGTTTTGTGCTTCTGGAAGGTAGGTGAAGCATTATATTTGCTTTGTCTGAAGTAAGGGGTTGTCTTGTTAACATCTTTTTCGAGAGCGCTGATATGCCTTGCGGCGTCCTGAAGTTTGAGCAGTGCACGCCCTTAGCTCACAGGCACATCCAAACCTCGTGAACAACGGTCAATTCCTATCGCCCGACGAAACAAACAAGACATTCTACTGGCTACAAAGCTCGATGGACATCACCTGAACAAGCTTGGTTAAGCTTACTGAAAAGGAGATAAATATGTAGCATTACGATAAGCATTATTACGTAAAAATTAAAACATTTTGGGTTGGAGTAAGGGCGGAGGCGCGCTACACAGACAATGGATGCCTGGAACTTTCTCGACTCTGATAGGCCGGATAAGTCCAAAAACATGGTGATTTAAATAAATTAAATTTGCCAAGAATCTAAAATAAAGAGGAAATCGCTAGCTTTGTCAGAATATGTAATATGAAAGTAGTAAATGCAATTTAAGCTCGAGAAAATAGTTACCGCCCTTACGGGGACTCTGACCCCGACCGCGCGTTTCACATGCAAGCGCCTTAACCAAACAGGATTAGATGCTCTCCTTGGCAGCTCAAACCCCAAGATTGGTGACAGTCCTTCGAAGGGGCGCTATACACACATACGCACATGCAATGCCTTACGGGGTACTAGGAAAAGACCCAATAGGGAATGTAAGGGAATTGCCCAGCAGCGAAGCTGCCCGCGAAGTAGGCAAGGTGAGCTACGTGTAGAGTGCGGGCTGTGCTCCAAGGTAGGCAAAGGCACAGGCACGCGTAGCCGCGCGTGACTTCTCATTGCAATGGCCGAATTTTCGGGCTGCTACGCCAGTTTCGAGCCGTGCGTGAGCTACGTCTACGTGAGAGAGCGGAGCTTTCGCCGGCTGCCTCGGTAGCCGTGAAGGACATGTTTGTGAGTGCTCACACATGCCCACAGCATCCAGACAAAGCTTAGGCGCACACATACCTTTACACACACATATGAATATATATTTATATATATATATATACATATAGTCGTCTTTGCTGTGTCTAATGGCAGCAATCGTTATCGAACTTTGATTTGTAAATTTGACCTTTGAATCATGTCTCGCGTGCATTACTTATCTACTGTAACTAGTTATTGATAAAGGAAATTAAGCTCGTTTACATGGTTATTTTATTCCCACGGAACACATTGGGTAATATTCTTAATACCTCTTTACCGTCTTATCGTAATAAAGTTTACACCCTATGCTTGCCTGAACAAATGTGTTTGATGAACTACCTAAACTGGAAGTAGCACGATTGTTCAAGTACGCAATTTAGTGGAGATATATTCGTTAGCTCGAACGGTCTTGTTTTGTTTGAGTGTGTTCTTCTTTCAATAATATGGATATTAATGTTATGAATGAAGAAATTTATCTTGTTTGCCTATGAAGCACGGAACAACAAATACAGTGCAGTTTTCTTGTCTCTTTTGGATTTCTTTGAATTCTATACATTTTGGTAACTTCTTTGCAACTCTGATACCTTGACTATGCAAGTGCAGTAAGTGAATTGATGATGAAACAGAGATCGGAATTACTCATTGGGTGAGTTTAGATTCATAGAATTATAACGTGTGAAGCAGGTGTTACTTTTGTGACAAATCAGTTTACACCCTTTTGTGACAAGGCTAATAAAGGTCTAAATTTTTGTTACAATTGTTTGAACGTTAGCATCATGCAATGTGATCGGGTAGTCAGGTCTCGGCCGAAAGCCCCATGATCACCGGAAATGTTTTTTTTTTTTTTTCAGGCTTTGCACGTGATGCTATGAAAAACTGTCAGAAGTATTTCCTAACAAAGTTTTTTTTTATATCTAACTTAACTTTTTTACATGTTTTCCGAATCTGCCGGGTTGATTTCATGGGGGCGGGGAGGGCTATGGTGTACAGTATACCCCCATCCAATTCCATTTGGGATATATCCCCAACCATACCAGGATCACCGCCAATGGTAATGTCTGGTTGTGAGTAAGAGTAAGAGTACACGTCTTTTTCATGAGTACGAGTACAAAATTTTGCATTAGCCCCTATGCATAGCTTTCAAAATCTGTACGAGTACAAATCCTTCCAACGAGTACGAGTACAAGGAATTGTGAGAAAGCGTGAGTATGAGTACATACTCGCTTTATGTCTTCTTTAAAGTTTTGTAACGACTGGGAATTATAGAAATCATCAAGTAAATAAAGAATTTAACGAATTAAGCTTGAGAAGATGTATTGTGCTAAGTGAATAAAGGCTTTCAGTCGCCTTATTAATGCAACTAGACATTATCTAGACTATATAAAAATACACCAACGTAATTTGTAAAGCTCCGGTATTCTAATACTAAATTTGTTTTTATATTCTTCCGTCTTAGATTGCAAAATCATAGTTTATGGTGTCTGTGGCGTCTTATATGAAGAATTAAAGACAGAACTATGGAACAATTTGGTGAATATTGATTATGATTAAGCCTCATATTAATTAAAAATAAGTAAAATTGTTTTTACGAAACGTCATTAGGTCAGCACTTCATAAAGACACCGATATCACCAAGGAGTCAAGGAAGCTCACCGTACGGTTGAGAACAACATTATGTATGTGTTACCTTCCAACGGTTGTTAATAGATTCCACGTGTGTTAGGCTCCTGTGTTATAATATATTGTATCATTTTTGTTCTTCAGTATGCCTTTAAATTTCTCCTAAACCTGACTTATACCAGATACAAAGTATAGAACGACAGAGAACACAGAACCTTTTCTTTTCCGTTACATTGCTCTACAAAATAACGAATTTCCACAACACTGTGGGGGCCTTGTTGGTTAGAGTAGCCGTGAATTCATAAGTATATTAACGTGGAGTGCATCGTGCAACAAGTGCAACAAGTTCAAGGAAAGGCACTTTATAACTCTGAATATCACGCCATTGACAACAATCTGAAATAGATCAGCAAAGAAGGTTGCAAAGCAGGACGAGCCTACATGGAAGGTCTAGAACAAGTCGTCGGTATGAGGTCATAGGGAATGCCACCATACCTTCTGACGTATGATAATAAGTTTGCACAATATAAGGAAAATGGGTGAAATGGACAAATGTATTAACTGGAAAAATGTTATTTTTAATTTTAATTAAAACAGTTCAGACTTGAGCAGTTTCCTGGCAAAAGTACCGTGGTTAAGCTGATTCCTGTTAGACAACTGTTTTCGCTCTCTTTTGTGATTTACTGGAAGTTAACTGTCTCTGGGGATGAGTTCAAGCAGGAAGCTGTTAGGGGTTCAAAGAATCTATGGAGAGTTACCAATGTCGATGTAAACGTGAAGAGTGACATTCGTTGAAATAGTCTTACAAACGACAGTGGCGAAATTAATTTTACTATGCTTGCACAAACGAAAAGTGGGAGTACAAAATACTATCTCACATGATAAGATTTCATAATAAAGAAAATATTTCCTTTTATACTAAGGAAGGAGACCTAATACAGTAACAGATGTATTAGCTGACATTGAAGAATGGCACAGGAAAGAAGCAAAACCAGGTGAGCATATCCATGCCAATCTGAAAAATAAGGCCCTGCATTTTGAACGTCGCTGTCTGATTTGGCTTTATCAGTAAGCATTTGTTATTATATCAGCTTATTTCAATGGCAACAATTATTATTTTGACTATTATTTTGGTTTTAAGATGAGCTAGGTAGAGTGAAACAGCTCATGAAATCATAGTATCAGTTGTTAGATTGCTGATCACGATGCGTTTTCATGCAATTTCTCTGCAATGGTTTTTAGGATGGTTGTCTGTCTCCATGGCAACTGTTACGGTAAATCTGTTTGGTTAAATTCTTTACAAAAAGTATGGCATGTCACACGAAAATACAATTACAAGTCGCAGGACATAAAACAAGTCATGTGATCATGAGGGGTATCGGATCTAATCTGACACTTAGAAACACGCTTTTCCCTGTACAATTACCTAACTTATTTTTCTCACCCATTCAATCAGTACATTGAAAGTTATGGCATATCGTTACCTATTTGAGAATCACACACATCCTTTGGCGTGAGTGCACAACAATAAATGTTCCCAGAGAACCAATTATTACAGTATCATCACTAGCCATCGAATACTCTTCATTTATTACCACATACAGACTTATGCCAATAACCAGTTTAAGTACTCGTTCGGGAGTCTTCAGACTTTCAGTATACAACGTTCAGCAGATTTAAACCAACTTTAAAGAGAGAGGCGATTGCTTATGATTGCAGACAACAATGACCTCTTCATGGCTTCAAAGTGCAAACTAATAAAGAAACAAAATATAATTAGAACTTTTAAGGGCGATATTTGTTTACAATACAAAAAATACATATAACCATAATCCCCAAACCCCCAGAGAATATTCAGAATAAAAAATGCAGAACTGTCTGTATTAAATAAAGTGTTGAATGCCTCAAAATAGATTAAAAAAGAATGTGGTTAAAATTGCTTTAACTTTCTTTTTGTTTTGGCTATTATTTTCAATGTCATTCATTTATAGGAGTCGTAAACTCTGTAAGCGTCTCATTTTTCAGGTTTGCCATAATATTTTAATTTATTCTATATATATATATATAAATATATATATAATAGAAAAAAGATCCACGTGTATTCCGATAAGTAACAGATGAACAGACAGAATGCAAATCATAGTTGACAAAGCAGGAATACTTGTAAAACAAATTTATTGTTGAAAATGTTGTATAAGTTGTTTTACAACTATTCTTGCTTGGTCAACTATGATTTGCGTATCTGTCTGTTTATCTGTTCCATATATATATATATATATATATATATATATCTGTTTATCTGTTTATTTGTTTATCTGTTATACATATATGTATATATTGTAGATATAATGTAGATGAGGTGTAATCCCGATACAAAAAATGCTCAATACTTTTGATAATAGAGCAAATTTACAATAATATTGGATATCAAGCTACTATCAGTGGTACAATAATATTGTTTTAAAATATAATTATTGCTTTAAATTCAACATGTTGTATATATATATATATATATATAGAAGTTAGTTCCACGTGTATTCCAATAACAAATATAAACAAGAACAAAAATGAGATTAGTCTAATAGTTGACACACATGAATACAGATTCAAAAATGGATATTATTGAATCCCAGGGGGATCAAAAATTTCAATAAAATCCATTTTTGAATCTGTTTTCATGCGTGTCAACTATGAGACTGATCTCATTTTTGTTCTTGTTTATATATATGAGACTTATAAGCAGGTCAATTTTACCATAGTTGTAAAGAAAATGACTGAAGAAATTTTTAATCACCCTCTATCCCATCCACCTACCTGCACCTTTCATCCACAAGCTGTTAAAACAATGTAGTCAACTGATTGGATGCAGATCCATATTGAGGCGTGTCTAAAGAGTGGAAAATTCCAACTGGTTTGTTGATAAATACCTGCTCATCCATATTCATCACCCCACTTGCTAATGTGAATATTTATATCCTTAATTGACTTTTCATATTATTCTCTACAATTCGCTACAAGCTCTCATACCTATTTGTGGAAGTGAATACAAATAATTGTCAATTATTGTTATTGGTCATTTATAGTCTCCAAAAACAGAAATGGCTTAACTAGCATTTTCAATACAGAAGAAAATAGATAATTGACTTCTCGATTGTTTTTGCAGTTATTCAGCAAATCCAAGAAATGATGAAAGGATTAGTCGATGTGCATGGAAAAGTAAAAGAGGTTTCGTCACTTTACGATGCATACATCGGTGAGCCGAAATCAATTTGAAGCTGACGAAGTTGTTTGCTAATTTTAATCCATTATACTACTTTTCCAATATTACTTATTGTCTTCTAGACTTTTTGATGGACGTAAGTGATGGTTTGTTTTTTATGCAACAACATAAAAATGAATAAAACAGAGTGATTTGAGGCATTGCATCAAAACAAAAAGTCCTCACATTGGGATAACTTGCTTTTAATACTATGTCTCTCCTTTTCCAATAAAAATGGCAAGGTCAAGCACAAACCATTACTACGACACGTCATGCAGCATCCCCTTTTGGAAGCCTAGTGTACTAAATTGAAACGATACTTAGGCACATCTGGTAAAAAGGAGAATGGCCCTTTAGAAATTCCAAACAAAAATTAGCACAGTGATAATTTATCTTGAATTTTGAAATTTATAGGGAAAACTGCATTCATTACGTTTAAATAGCTAAAATTGCCTTCTTGAAGTCATTAATAGGTGATACATTATTTATGACATTACTTTTATCGGAAATATAAAAGAAACTTCTCATCACTCTTTGTTACAGACACCAGACGAGATTATCCACACAGTGACAAAAACGTCAATGCTTTGACATGTTGGACGGGTAATATTTGAACCCTTTTATTGAAATAACGTCTCATTTGTGAAAATACTAATTAACTTACAGGTCCATTAGCCAGGCATTTGCAGACTATAGAATTCTTAGACAGCAGATTTCACAACTGAAGGGGAGTGGATCTTAGCACACTCCCATGTTGTAACATTCCCATGATACAACATCCCCATATTGCTAGCTAGCACAATCAGGTCGGTCGTCACTTTTGCACAACCTTTTAATGAAGGGTTTTAGCGAGACTCTATCGAAAGTTATCGCAAAACTTTACGTGCATCCCATCGTTAGCCTTTGCAAGACTAAATAATGCTTAGTTGTTGATTTTTTCCACAATGTATGAATCAGAAGTTAGTAATATCTATCCTATCGGTGGCCTTATCCTTGAACCATTTTTCCACTGGTTGAATGCATCATGACAATACTCGTAGTTTAAAAAGTTGGACATCTAGTCGGTGCGGAAGAACCAATCTTTTAAATGCATACCTATGGTTAATTTCCGGACGTTCGCGTGTAATTTCCCAGCAACTACATTTGGTTCTTTTAACATCAATATTTATTTCGACACAGTCAATCGGGACAATGACATTAGAGCATCAAATGAAGGTTTTCGTGAAGTAAAAAACCTTCATGATCTCGTTTGTGGTTTCTACAACAAGACTAGATTTTGTCCGAAATGTTCGAAAGTAGACATTTGCATTGAGAAGTAAAGATACAGGTTCACTACTCAGCTGCGTTATTGAAAACCAAATTATATTTTGATAATCGTGGCGCGCTAAAGGAACTGATATCAGGCTTTCTTTGTAGTCATGATAAGCTAAGATGCTTTGGTTTGCTTGTATTTAGGGCTCAATATAGAACTATCCATCCAAAGGGATTTTTCTATCATATCTAGCGAAAAAAGTTGTGGAAAAGTCAACCATAGGGCGACAAAACGGATTCCCCTTAACGTTTTCACATTTTATATAGGAATACGTAAACGTATGGTAATGTCCTTTTAAAACACAATCTATATGCAAGTATTGCAAAGTCGACGAATCTACCGACACGTATCTGTTAACACGCACGAATGGCAGGCTATTGAAATAACGTTGTTTGTATCTTGGAGACGTTGGGGCGAAATATACGCTTATGTATTTTATTATTTTTTCTTCGCCATAAGGCAGGGTGATGTAAAGACTTTCGCCCTAAGGTGGGAATTAGTGTTATATATATATATATATATATATATATATATTCGACCACTAATATTCTAAACAGCATATCACACTCGTCTCTTTAAAAATCAAGCTTAATGGAAGTGGCTACAAATGTAAGAATGGTTTCAGCAATTGCGAGACAAGTCGGGGCGAAAGGTCATAAAGATCATAGTCCTTGCTGACCTCCCAGGTGTTGCTACATATGATGCGGTCAGTCTTGACTTTAAACCACTCCGAAAAGAAAGGAAGCAAAGTCGTACTGCCTAAAAACATGGTGCACTCTCTCCAATCTAGTGAAACCAGTGCAGGGCACACACCATCTCCAAGACGCCACTTCAAACGCCGTGATTTCGCAATGGCGATGTTGACAATTCTGAACAGCCGGTCTCTCGGACGGTTATCAAGAAATCTACAAAGGACTGTACGCCATACCTCGGACCCCGATGCAAAACAAGCGGGTGCCAGATGGCCAACCATGACATTGACGACGGCGGGATAGAGGTCCCGGCCCCGCATTAGACTGTGAAAGGTAACCCACACTTGACAAAACATGAATACTATGTCCCTCATTTGGCAGTGCGATCCTGTCATTCACCAGCTATGAGGCGAACTGTTACTAAATAGTCAGGTTCGTTATTTATTTTCGCTGGATTTTTTTTTTTGGTGAGTTGGAAAACTATACATTTTTTAAAACTAGAATATATAAGCAATCAAAAAACCAATGTTTCCATTTGCACAGGTGTCTGCATGGCGGCCATCTTAGATTTAACAAAATGGCCGCCATGAAACACAGTGATTATCAATTTTTCAGCTTCTACATATCCTGGAGCTTTGATTTAACACCTTATTATACATTTTCAAGGGCAAGGAATCCAATAGCACCAAAATAAATGGGCTAGGTCTGACCAAAATGGATTTTAACACAGAATTATTTCTGTATTAGCGTTTTACCGACATGTGCACACGGTGTCAATGTAATGAAATTTTACCTTAGATACTTGTATGTCTTTATTCTATTGAAAGCAGGTTTTAGTTTCAAACAGATACATCTAATGTGAGTTCAGACTAAACATAGTGAGGATCATACTTTAGTAGCTTTTTTGACAGTATCTAAAAATCTTCTTCATTATCATCGTCACTTTCCTACATGATGTCTTGAGAGTTTTCATCATTCTGGCACTGGCTGCCACACTGGCAGAGATCTGTACAGGTTCAGTTCTTTGTTCTGCAAGAGCACTTAGCAGAAAAAACCGTCTGATTTTCGAGAATCTCAGCAATGGCTTTGGGGCTGGAAGGACCTCTGTGGTGGTAGATTTCAACTGGGTATCTGAGTCTCTGAAGTGCCCATTATCCAGGGCTGCTTGTCCCCTTACCTGTGTTTGGATATGGACTCTCAAGATGTGCTGTTTTAGAGCTTCGATTGTGGGAGGGAGTTTGTCATTTTCTGCCATGTGCTTGCAGAAGAGATGCCAACGCAGGTCGGGGATTGTCCTGATGTTAATACCATTGGGTGCGTAATCTGCACATAAAAAGGTAGCCAGTGTTGACAGCATTCCCTCTGCCACTTCTGCTTCATCCAAAAGCATCTGCAGAGCGATGACGTCATCATCAGCTTGATGGTACACCTGGAGCCATGTTGCCTTGCTCAAAAGGCAGAACCTCCCGGTGTTGTCGGCCCCAGTGGAAGCGTGGAAGGCAGGCAAAGCTTTTGATCTTTCTGGACTAGGAGCTCGCCACAGTGGTTCGATCTGCACAACACCAGATGCCATAGAAAATGGAAGTTTTCTTCAGCAAGTCATCGTAGTTTGCAGTGATCAGCACCGGGACATCTGTGTCTTGTGAGAAGAACACTAGCTTTGCATCAGGTGGGTTTCGCTGTGACATGAGGAAAACTAGCCCGATGCTCTCATATAGCACCTTCATGGTTAACTAAGTCAAGTGTGAATAATGCTCACATGTCCCACTGAACACGCTGCTCATCGATTGACCGTAACGAGATAACAACAGACAAGCAGCACAAAAGTTTTCTTATGAAGTTACAGTGTAGCTTCCTGTAGAAGAGTCTCCTGGCTGCTTATCTGCAATTTTCTGGTCCACTTGGCCGGGCAGGTACAATCTGAGTGCTTAACTAATGAAGTGGGAATACCCTGAAAAAGGCCCTGAAATCAGGGTTTTTGGAGTATCGGGGAAATTCGCGTAATGTGCTAGCACTGCCTGGTGGATCAGCAGTGTGCCTGCTTCTTCGTGGTTGTTGTCCTCAAACAGCAGGTCTTTGTTGCTCCTAGTGTGCCCAGAAGTAGATGTGATGATCAGCTTGGAGGCTCCCATGTTGTACTCTAGGATTTTGGCAGCAAGGTAGCCGGTCAGGTCAGCCTTTGTTTTCTCATGAGAGAGGAACCTGTTCACTGGGATGAGGTTGATGTTTGTGTCATCTCTGACTTGGTACTGGACAGGAGCTTTGCCTTGTTTTCTTTTGTCTCTGGTAGCACTCTTCAGAGAATCTTCTCAATAGGTGTCAAATACAAGAAAGATCTCATCACAGTCTTGTGTTAGAGACATCAGCCTGTCATTGAAACAGCCACCCAGAATCTGGACTGACACTACAGTCGCTGGTTTCTTACTCAGCTTTTGCACAAGCACAATGCCATCCACAAGTGCAATCTTCCGGCTTGGGGATTCAGTAGATGTTGAGTTTGTGAGTCCTGTATTCATTGCATCTGGGTTGGTACCACTCTCAGCTTGAGACTGCCGAGTGTCTTCATCAGGCATGTCTGCTCTTCCCAGCTTGTCGATGAGATGGATCATCTTGGACTTGTCATGGCATGGCAGGACTTTTCCATCAGGAGCAAAGAGTGCCCTTGGGGTCAGAGTGACTTCATAGTTCCCAATGGCCTCTTTCTGGTTAATGTCTCTGATCTGGCAAGTACCATCAGCGTCTCATACAGATCCTTGGTCTCCTTCAGATCTAATCTCGTCTCGGAGTTTCAATGTAGTCTTCTTGTTCCCAGACAGGAACATCTTGTTATTCTCCTTCTTCACTGGGGCCCAGACGCAGACATCTCCATTAATCCTCTATGCCATGTAGTCTTCATTCAGCTTTTGGCTAGTGACATCAGCATTCAAGATCTGTGGCACATACTGATCTGGGATGTAAGCATGCGTGATGATGTTGTACAACTTGTCACCATCAACTGTAAATGGTTTTCCACGACTGAGTATTGCTGCCTTGATCTTGACTGCACTTGACCCAAGCTCAATGTGCACTGTGGTTCTATCATCTTCCATGTCAAATCGACTCTTGAACTCCTTTGACAAACGTTCAAGTACTGGTGTGAACATGAAGAATCTCTGTCTGGCATTCACATTGTTGGAGATGCCTATGAGTCCAGAGTGGATCTTCATCCGCCTGTTTAGCTGTTCACACGTGTCGTCTGCTCAAAGGGAAACAAAGGGGATGCCTCTCTTGGTGACTGATTTATTGACTGCTCAGAGTTCTTCCCAGGTCTGTGGGTGATTGGTCCTCAAGTCATGCACGTCTGCAATGTATCTTGGCCACAGTCGCTAGTACTTGATGTGGTCCATGGCGAAGAACAGCTTGCTTAGTGTTTTCCAGCTTGCAGGTGCAGCATTTTGAGTTGCTGTGATAAAGAGCCGGATCGTTTCTACACGGTGTAGGTAGTGGTCAGGCCTTCAAGAAGGTTGGTGTTTGCTTGTTTCACAGATTCAACTTTCATGAATTTCTCCCTATCTGAGCAGGCAGCTTCTACTTCTTCTGTTGCCCTCAGACACACATCTTTCAGTTGTGGGTTGTCATTGAAGAACAGCTCTAGAACCATTTCATAGAGAGCTACAAAAGAGTAGATGTGGGCAAGGAGAGCTCGCTTGTAGTGGCTGACTTTCAGGATTTATCTTGTCGTCGAAGAGCCAAACACTTATATGAGAAGTTGATCCCACAGAAGACACAGTCGTACAAACCAATAAAATACCCGTCAGCCTAAAATTTATCTAGTCATAAAGCAAACCTCATAAACGAGGTGTTACGTAGCTGCACCAACTTCCTCACTGAGGTTAATAACGTACTTACCAAGTCATTGCTAACCACAGAATTCTGTGGTGCCAACTCACTTGACGGCAGGGAGTAAGTTTAATAGCTGTTGAACAGGTGTTAAGTTATTGTTATTTATTGCTTACTTTTCTTCTATCATTTATAACGTCCTGGGGCTTGAATTAGACAAAATTTAGATCGAGGAGAGTGTAAATTTTCCATAGAATCTGATTTTTTCAATATTTTCAATATTATTATTGACAAAGGTATTCTTTTTAAGAAACCCCTATGTCATAATATACCCAGTACCAGTCAACCTTGAGAATTCCATAAAATAATGTGGCATATCCTCCCTATTCGTTGCCAAACTTTCCCTATTCATTGCCATCTCTTACGACGGTCAGTTCTGTGGGATTATCTTGGCATGTACGCTTCGATCCAGGCATCATCTATGCCCGAGTTCTCAATAGACACACCGAGAGCTCTCAGGGCAGCCATGATGGCATGCAGCTCACCCAGTCAGGCCACAAACATCTTCTTCAACTGAGGTCTAATATCTAGCAGTTGTAGCACCTTCCCATACAGGGCCATTTCAAAGGTAATGACCGTGGGATCATCTTTTTTAACAGCCAGCTTCCTCAGTTGGCTTGCTTGCATGACGACCGTTAGCAGAGTTGACCACTCATGTGCCAGCTCTGTTAGTAGTGGCAAGGTTCTTTCAGAACAGCAGTGAGTTGTATCCTGCCTGCCTGGAACGTTGCTCGAAGTTCCTCCTGCTTTCATCCTGGATAAAGTAGTTGCAACAACCCTTCCCAGTTGTGTCAGCTGATAGGATCCTGGGAACTCCTTACTGCTGGCAAAGTGCTCCGTCCTCTTGGAATGCTGCGACTTTGGCTGGTCACAGTGAAGCATATCTACATTGTAAGGAGTGTCTGAAAGACTCTGGGCTTCACATTTAGTCAGGAGTTCCGCAACTGGTTCTTTGGAAGAATCAGAGATAACAGATAGGCTCTGTATGTACGGTGGAGCTGTTGGAACCCAATCTCATTTGGGGAACCATATAGTAATATGATGATGTTATTATTCAGCATTGCACAGGGCTACATTCTTTAAAGTGAGAAAAAATGAAAGTAAAATTCCGGCGGACTCATGCCAGGACTCATGCTGAATGAGCCAGAGTCTGTGATTCCGAGTGGGTGAGTCCGAGTCTTTGGAGGTGAGTCCGAGTCCGATGAACCTGAGTCACAAGTCCTCGAGAAGGCGGACTTGAGTACTCCAGCATTGACAGATACACTCCACCAACACACTACTGATCACCAGCACTAGCTGCATTAGATAGTAGGGCATTAACAACATTAATAACATACTAATTTCATTACTTCGTTACAGTCAGTCTGTCTAGCAGTCAGTTTCCAAGATCAATTCAATATTATCATACAGTGTATCATCCTGAAGTATTCCCCCAAGGGCAACAATTGAATGCCTGTTGACTCTCAATGCATTCACACTATTAGCCTATGTGGCGCTGCTGCTGCATACTGGATACACTGTGTACAGCTGGATACACTGTGTATAGCTGTGACGTCTAGAGCTTTGCACAGGCTAGCCAGTTTCCAAGAGTAAAATACTGGACTTGCAGGCATGTACATGTAGACTTCACCAGTTTTGCTCATTCCAGCTGGGATGTTTTGTATGGTTTATCTACTTGTAAATACAATAAATCACCAGCCAAAATGAATTAGTAAATTAGTGCAGTAACAAATAACTGGAGAACTTTGCACCCACACCATTAGATCCAATGGTCCTGAAAATGAAGGTTTAGCGGTTGAAATCAATGTTCTAGCTTATTTAAAAGCAGAGAAATTACAAAATTTAGGTTTTAAGAACGCCATTTTGAAAAATCCAAGATGGCCGCCATGCAGACACCTATGCAAATGGAAACATATGTTTTCTGATTGATTATGCAATAAAGTTATCAAAAATGTATAGTTTTTCAACTCTTCAAAAAATCCAGCGAAAGTTAAAATCCAAACATAATGGACCTGACTAAAACAGAGATAGGAAAATTCAAAGTAAAGATACCCTCACAATAGCAAACAAAGAAGCGAACGGCAGTCCACCATCGACGGCATTTGGTGAGGAGAAAACGGAGCTCATCCTCCCTCTTTAAACTAGCTTTATTTACCTGACTACGAAAAAATAAATACTGCCCTTTCCAGCCACATAATACATGATCTGGAACAACTAGAACCATGCCCAGATATCCAGAGAAGGAGTATACCAAGCGATTATTACTTGTTATCTTTCCAAGCAAAGGAATTTAGCGAGAGCTGAAGTCCGTCAACTTTTTTCTCAATCCAGCTAAGTGAGTTAACATACTCGAACCAAATGTCATTGATTTGAAAGGTATCATCAAACCATGAAGCTGTAAAGTACAACTTTTTAACCTCTACTCATCTAGAGAAAACCCTTTTGTTTTGGTGGGGTTAAAGACATTGTATGGTGTCATTTTGTACGGGTCTTATGTGAAAGATAAAAAATTACCATAACATGTCATCCAAACCCCATACCAAAACTCTACTCCTAACTCAAGATATCACTCCCTAAAGATTGGTTACTTTAACAGCAAATACCTCCAGGTTTCCTCTCCGTCACAGAACATGATCCCAGTTGGGCAAATTGTCTCGTATTCCCTTTTTTATTCTTTATAATTGGTACCTTGTTTGTCCTTGATATTTGATATCGTTGGAATGTTTAGATGCTTTTCCGTGTAGACATTGTGTAAAAATCATGACGCAAAATTTGTCTTTCCTCAAGTCAGTCATAGCTACCGCAGTTTTTAGGGGGGGGGGAAACTGCTGTTCCCAATTAAAGTACCCGACCACTGGTTCATTACTTTAATTAGTTGCTCCAATGAGCAGCAGCTTTGGTAAAGCTTTGCTGACCATTCTGGTATAACAGTAGCCCAGCAGTGAGGGGTTTACATTACAACTAACAACACATCCTGCCCTGAAATTAGTACTGATAAAAAGGGATTAGATTACTCATGGACCTTGAAGGTTAGACCACCTATCAGTTGAACCTGAGATAAACTGTCATCAAATGCCAACCTTCATGGCTATTGACCAATGCTTGAATGGGCACCTAATTGGTATTGATAACAGCTCTTGACAAGTTCTAGCATAGGAAGATTTTGCGAAATGTGTTCCATACTTAAGCTTCAGCAAATAAAGTTATGAAATAAACAATAAAGTGATATCATCATTATAAGGAAACACAAAAGATACACCTAATCAATTTGCCTAAATGACATCACAGATTTCCCATCATGGACTGTGGAAGCTGAAAATGTAGCATTTCTTAAAAAGTCAGATCTTTCAAATGCAAGATGTTATTGAGATGGGGTTTTCACTGCCTTACACAGAAAATTTTGAAATTCCTGTTTTTTTTTTTAAAACATCAAATTTGGTCACTAGAACATGCTTTTAAGGCTGGCACCACTTATTTTTTTGGAATGTGGACAGTGTGACAGCGAGGGACTTGAAGGTGGCTAAGTCACAAACTATGCAGTGACATCATCAGCGTATATAACGCATTTCACTTCAGCTCTAACTGGTATATGGAAAGCATTAAAAGCAGAATCCATCCAGAAGTCTCTCACAAGGGTTTCAATAAATAAACCGTACAAAAGGGGTGATATCGGACAGCCTTTCCGCACCCCACAGTGAACATAAAGGGGTTAGACGGAATGCCATAAGTTCAACTCAAAAGCCTTCAAAACACTTGAAAGGAAACTGTGATCAACCACGCCACAGCCCTCCTACAAATCGAAGGAGACAAGCACACGGCAGATCACGGTCGTTCAGACATATTCACATAAATACTGTATCCACCAAAGATTTAGCTAAATACTGTGTCCCCGCACCCCCGCACATGTCTGGCAAGCACCCACAAGATAGGGCACTCCACCCTGCTGATTGCAAAGGTCTTTCCTAGGATCTAGAAGTCAACATTCAATAAGGTGATCGGCCGCTTATTTTTCGGTTTAAGTGGATAACCAGACTTAGGTAGGAGTGTTATAACACCTCGCGGAGGTCAACACCGACGTTGCTCAATACGTTTCTAAAACTCGACTGGGAGCCGCCCTTCATCTGAGACACTGCCCTTCAGAGCTTACCGACAGTCAAAAAGATAGCAAGTTCATCATTCTTCTCTTAAGAGAGGCTCTTATCGATGTCAGCCCTAATCAGCATCCGCTTAAGTATACCGTTGCTAATAGAAGAGTTCATTGCTTCTGTACCATGGACGTCATGAGGCACTTTTACCCGACGTTCGATACTGTACTTCGTAATGTTCTGGTAGAATCTAATGGTAGGTTTCTCTTTTGCTTAAACGCACTGGAAACGGGCATGAACACGTGCTGAATGGAGTTTCTTATCAGGGCTTTACTGAGTGCGTGAAGGGCAGAAGAAGAGTAGGTGGTTGTAAATCTGAATGTAAAATGGTATACTTTTAAAGTAAAGACTGAACTGATGACAAGTTTAATAATCTGTCTGAGTGTGTGCATTTATACCGAGGTCAGTATGCGGAATTGAAAATCTAAGTACCCTGGTATTGGCTCACGTTTGATTCAGAAATATATATATATA
>WURT03374303.1:12052-23566 GCA_009936505.3 Holothuria glaberrima | reverse complement strand
ATCGACCTACACATTTCTATAGTGCTCCGCAGCATTTCGACCTTATATATATATATATATATATATATATATATATAGGTTTGTCAAATTGAAGAGAAAAATGCTAATATTTCAGTAGAGGTCAGACATCCTGGGAGGTAAACAACTGAAAAGCTTTTAAATTTAAAAACACAAAGAAGGAAACATGTAGATAGTTTCCATAATTAGCATGTGGATTCATAATTCCCAGTAGATGAGCCCCATTATGTTTGGTAGAGGGTTGAGGTTAACTGAGGTCTTTGGAGATCAAGTGGTTAAGCATTGAAAACTGCTTAAAACATGTTCAGATTGTTTATAGTAGTAGTCCAGGATGTTGTGTCGTGGACAGGTTCATTGAAGGGCCTAGTTCTGGTGAAAGCTGAATAAGTCATAAGACATCTAACGTTAATGCATTTTGTGCATACTGGTCATGGTGTATTGTTATATCTGAATTTTTTTTTCTTCCAAGCCTTATCAGTCATAAGTGTATGTCTGACATGAGTGATTTGTCCTCACTACCTAGAGATGGGGCTGAATGTTCTCCAGAAGCTTTTTAAGGTCTACAATTTTTTGTATTGTATTATGAAGCTAAGAAAATAGGAAATTATGTTAAAGTAATGAAAGAAATTTGTGGTACCTCACAATGTTCTTGTCTTTCTTGATTTTGAGTTATGAATGGTTTAAAATTTATTTCTCTTCACTCAGTCACAGGAAATGGTAACCAAAGACTTGGGAATTATTTTATTGAGCTGCATGTTTACAGATGTTACTACAAAGCATGTCTCACTCCCAAACCGAAACCCCAGGTGGAAGAGACAGTAACAGCATTACGTCGATGGTCTGAGGCAAAGTCTTGGAAAGATGCCCCAGCAAATTGGGGAGGCAATAAAGGCAATGGAAAGTTTGGCTTACCAGAAAATGGTGACAATGTGCAGATACTCCCAGGTAAAAGTTTGGTTTTGATGATAAGAGAAACCTGTGCATTTATGTTGGTGTGTGTGTGCTTGTTGTGTGTACTTGTGAATTCAACTCATTTATCATTATGTGATATCTCAAAATGGAAAACTCTGACAAGTCTCATACTTTTTTGTACATTCTTCATATTGAGAAGAAGAATGCTGTTTCTGTGGCCGTCAAATATCAGAGGTCATCAAGGTCAAACTTTGAAACCTTGTTAACACAGTATCTCAAGATAAGGAGGCCAATGGATTCTTTTGATGATTGGCATGTGGATGCAGTTTATGGAGTAGCAGAAGGGTCTACAAAATGGAAGGTTCACTGGACCAAACTTCCTAACTGTAGCCCAATTAACCTGAACCTAGCCAGGGTCGTCAAACGGCAGAGTGGTCTATTCCAGCTGCTGTGCACCAATGTTTCACATGTGCATGGGTTTGAATCCCGCTCGAGGTATGTGGGTTTTTCTCCGGGTACTCTGGCTTTCCTCCCTTTTGGCATAGGCTTGCCTCTAAAATTGGTTGCCCAGCGGACAAAGTCGGTTGCACGCTGGACTGAAGTACCTTCGGGTGGACCAGTTAACTAGCCGACTTTGCTTTAAACCTAGCCTTAATCATGACAAAAACCCGTATCACACATAAAACTCAACCTAATCCTAAATGTAAATCCAACCCTTATAATTATCTTATGTCAACGAGAAGAACCTTATTGCTTTGTTTGAGGGTAAGGATCACCTGAGGTCAATGAAGCTCAAATCTGAAAGTGTTATTCTCCACTTTTCAAGGTAGGAATCTACACTCACATTAAACATATGAATGGAATATATGCATGTATCCACATATTACAGTTATAGTTCAAATAGTGTTACTCATGAGTGTATGTAATTGAAGAATCTATGGTGATTCCAGTGTCATTACACTTGCAAGCTTTATAGGCTTAAGGCACAGGCTAAATCCATTAATGATGCAATGTTGTCTTAAATTTCTCAAGTGACACCAAGAGCTATATTAAGTGTAACTGCCATTTTTGTTTTAGTACTGTTGGATCAAAAGAGTAATTCAAGACATGGAAATTGTATATATATGTTAATTTTAGTGAAAAAAATGTCAAGTGCAAAGGAATTGCAATCTCACTTGACTTTTGCATAGCCATTGTGAAAGAATGTTTTACAGTGTATTCAGCATTAAAATTTTAAAAGGAAAGTGGTGGTGTAATTCATGTGTTACTTTTTAGGTAAAATGTTTGTTTCTGAGGTGAAAAGGAAAAGAGAATCTATGAGTAGTGTATTGAGGGTTCTTGGGCAAATATTGCCTCTCCAAATTTAATAAACATAAAACCAGGACCCTTTTGTCCAAGGAGTTACTCAGAATCTTGAAGGTCTGTGGACACATAAAATGTAGTACCTGCCTATTTAATGTGAAAAGCATTAAACTTTTCAAAATTTTTTGCAGTCTCATCAAAAATCCATCAAGTATGGAATAATTTTACAAAATACATACTGTTTGCAGATACATCATGAATAAACATGAGCTAGGTACATATGCAAATTTGGGACGTAGGAAGAGGGATTCTTGACGTGTTATGTTATCCTTTTTTGTTTCATAATTTCAAGTACATTTGTGTCACGGGTATGTCCGAGTTCCCTTCAAAATTTTAGTATGGCGAGTTTGTGTGAAGTTACAAAAAAAACAAAAATGACCAATACACAAAATTATGTGAATGTTTCTTACTTATATTTACAAGGGGTTTTCTTTGTCCTCTGTCGTTCTTTCCTCCTTTATATTTTCTCTCTCTCCTTTTATCCTTGATTTATTTCCTTCTTCTTTGTTCAGCTGTAATACATACAATATGATCTTCCATCAAATAAGCTTTCGGCAATACAGTCAATTCTTGTTTTAACTTCAAATGAGTTCTCTGCACCTCTTAAACCGTTCATTTTCTCGTCTTGTTTTGGTGCCAAATTAACGTTCACCTTTTCTTCTACAACGCTTTTATACTAAATTATTTGTTTTTTCTCCGTTGTAGTTTCAAATAAAAGTTCAATTTTCTTTAAAAATTTGATAATTCATTTTTTTTAAAACTGGACTCCGTGGTCTACGTCTCCCTTTTTACCATTCTACACGGTGGAGTGTAGCTAGGGTTACGGCCCTTCAATAGCCATGGTTGTTTAAAGATGTTGATTTTGCCTTAGAGGCTGGACTGTCTCCGTCGTGTTTGCTTGACGGGAATCAAAAGCACAGTGATCCTCCTAACGAAGTGCAGAGAACTCTCGCTTGCTAAATAATAAGTTGGAATTCTTAATTATGTAACATTACAAAGGACATGTAAGGCAAACAATACGGTAACCTCCTGCAGTGGCTTGGATTTTATGGTACTACACGCCACATCGGCTTACATGTTCTCTAAAATTCCAAGTGTATTAAAACCTTTTTTTGGAGTATTTGTAGTACGCAGATAGTAAAAGACATTCAATAAAGTGAAGTATGTACAAACAAGCAAACTTTAACGAATAATAAGCTTCACTGCCGTGACAATTTGTTATGTTGACATACCTTGAAGGGTTTATTTTAGAAGTAGCTATTGACTGCTTCAATTAAAACTGTTTATGTGATTGCAAAACTAGAAACTAGAAGCTGGGAAGTAATTAACAGAAAAAAAATTGCAATACTGAACTTTAAACTTTTTAAAGTTTTTGCATAGCTACGGAGAATTCTTAAAAGTGGTCAAACTTTGAAGATGTATATGTATTCTGAGACTGGTAAAGACATTCAAATAATGCCCAAGGATTTTTCACCAGGAGATCATAATCTCTCAGTGTTGAGTGAAACAGGTTACATGTTCATGTACCTACCTTTAAGTTTGCTTTGATTGAGAGTACACACAATGGGTGGTTGCACTGTATGTCAAAAGTTATCATGGGATATTAACTCTTTGTTCAACCAGGCTGGGTACAGAGTAGTTAGGGATCTCCCCCATAGCCCTAATGAATTTGATTTGAATCAAATAGGTTGCCAAGGAAGATCTTGTACTTGTAGAGAAAACAAAATATACCAGTACCATGGTATTTTGTATAAGCTTGGAGCAACTGATGTGCCCTTGAAGACTGAAACCAATTAAGACCTTACCATCAAAATAGCAATTTAGATAGGTGGAACATAAAAAGCAGTCATAAATGAGTCTTTGCCTGAGTTAGCTCGTTTCTTTTTTCCATCACACAGGTGTCTGGATGATTGCTGATGTCACCCTACCTCGGATGACAAAGCTGTTCATCTATGGAACTCTTGAATTTGAAGATACTCGTAATTTTGTCATTGATGCAACCTACATCTTCATCCATGGGGGAAGACTAGTGGCTGGTTTTAGTGAAGAGGAACCATTCACTCACAAACTACACTTTATCCTACATGGCAATCATTTTACTCCAGACATGCCCCTCCCCAATGGACCCAACATGGGATCAAAAGTACTTGGTGAGGATTGCTGCCTAAGTATCAGGGAATTCTGAAAAACCATAACATTTAGAAGATGCAATTTTTATGCCTAGAAAAGTTTTCAGAAAAGTAAAGGATATTTTTGTTTAACAAACATAACAATCAAGTCTTGAAAAAGATATGTGTGATTAGCCACAACAATCTTGTGTCTTTCAGTATTTTTCAAGTTTTTGTTCAACTGAGCTAACGAGTTTGTCCTTTTGGGTATACTAGTATTAGAAGACAGAATCTGCACAAGAATTTTTCAGATTCATTTATGTGGAAATATCGGAATAGAATATTGGTGGTCTTTTCACCCGCATATTACCCTAATCAGCCAAGTTCTATTCAGTGCATGTACTGAATAATGGGATTATTTGACTCACTACTCTGTGGATATTTGCATTTCATGCATGTTTGGTTTATCTCCTCCTGTAATGACCAAAGTAAGCTGACCATTTCAAAGGTGGATTGTATGACGAAAGTGTGCTGTCCATTTCAAAGGTGGATTGTATGACAAAAGTGTGCTGTCCATTTCAAAGGTGGATTGTATGACCAAATATGCTGACCATTTCAAAGGTGGATTGTATGACCAAAGTGTGCTGACCATTTCAAAGGTGGATTGTATGACCAGAGTGTTCTGACCATTTCAGAGGTGGATCGTGGTGTATAGAGAGAGTCAAAAGAGTTAACCAGTCTGGTGGTTTCTGCTCCATCAGTCATGAGAGCGCCTATATGGTGTCTGATGACAGATTTAATCAAGCAAGCAGCATCTAAGCAGCATCAGATAAGAGACTGGACAGTTTCTCTGTTCAAAACATTTTACCTCAATGCATATGAACTCATTTTAATGTTTCAAGCTGGTGTATATACAGGTGTGCTCCCTGCAAATGCTTGTTTATAAATTTCTTTTGAAAGGTGTTTTTGGTGAGCTAGATCTCCATGGTGTTACCAGAGATGTCACGTGGACACAGTTAGGTGCAACAGTCCAAGCTGGTAGTAAGACCATACAACTGGTTGAGGAGACTGACTGGGGAGAAGGAGATGAAATAATGGTAACCACCACATCATATGAAACCTGGGAGACAGAGACATTTTTGATCATGGAGAAAATGGATAAATTCACTTTTAGACTAAATAGTAGCTTCAGGTATCGCCATATTGGTGAGTTGTTACATTCCTTACTAGGGTAATCCCACTAATATTACTTTATATTACTAGTTTTGTGTTGAGATTTTTTAGCATTGCTGCCACATAGTTGTATTCAGTATAATGATACAGAGAACAGGTCTCTCAGTTACAGATACACACCTGAATCCCAGCTTGATTGGTCATGATGATCATAATTTCCATTACTAATGATCAATGTGAAATCAACCAGGAATTTGAGGAAGTTAACCCTCTTGGTAGTTGCATGGGTTATTGCACACTCCGTTGTATTCAGACTTGTTCTGACGTGTACCTCTTTATACAAATACCTCTGTGTTCCAACACTTCTATGTTCAGGCACATTGATATAGACATACATATATATTTATAACTATGCAGACAGGTGGCTTTGAGTTATTATTTCACATTGTTTTAATTTTTCAGAGATATTGAGGGAAGTGGTCTCGGTTTTTAACACTGTCACTGACTTAGAGTGACCCTAAAATAACCCCTAACCTAAATGTGTAACCTTAATTTCAACCTTAACTTACCCTAATGCAGGGGTGGGGAACCTTTTTCCTCTGACGGGCTGTTTAGTCATAATCTGCTCGAGGGCTGCAGGAGTGAGAGTGCTACAAGTTTTTCTCATGGGACGCAGGCCAAAGAGCCCTTAACAGGCCCTGGTGCTCTAGAGCCCCTAGGGGTTCAAGAGTTTGTACAAATGTATAGGCAACAGAATGTCCATCCATTCTCTTTAAATGACATTGAATCCCAAAGGCTACACAGACCAGAAGTATCACAGTATGACCATTTGACTTAATAGTAGTAATAATGAATGAGCATGAAAAGTTTGAGGGAAGTGCACCAAAAAAAAATGCATATCTTGAAAACAACTTTATTCCACTTTTTAATGTTTAATTCACTCTTTGGAGGGACAGTTCTTACCACCTTCCCACCCAATTTATCAGAATAAATACAGTTGCCCCACCAAGTTTAGTACTCAATGTAATAGATAGGGCTATACATCTGTTAGTGCACTTCTGTCCATTATTACAAAGCTTTGAATTCCATGCGCAACTCCTGATACCATCAAATGTACAAGGATTCTGCACCTGGTTTGTGTCTAACAAAATGGTGCAGGTGTCATATGTGGATACAAGGGTTTGAGTAGTATACTGGTAGTGTTTTGCAGCAGTTTTACGTGAAATATGTGGAAAGTGGTATAAGCAGGAAAAAAGATAGGCACCATGGGCTAAAGGATTATTATCAATGACTTTAAAGTGATTCTAAATTTACATATATGAATTGCCTCGCAGGCCGGATGATATGGTCTCATGGGCTGCATATGGCCCTGGGCCAGAGGTTCCCCACCCCTGCCCTAATGACTTAGGTGTTGGTACAGAGAGATGTCAAAATACACCCAGTCACTGTACTCTCTACTACTTGTGGTGTAACTGATGACTTGATACTAGAGTATGGAAAAGTGAATTAAGGCAAATTATGTGCATCATGATTCTGGTAAGGTAAATGAAACCCTAGTGGCAGAGTAAATTTTGTTAAGTACATAGTGATGTTCTGTTAATCTTTGTGAAGAATTTTGTAATGTAATTGCAGACAGTTAAGAGACTATAGGGAATTGAACTTGTATGGACTTGAATTCATAATTAACACTGATATTGAACTGTCTTAATTTGAAGTACTTTGTTTCTTATTGCATGACCTCAATCTATGTCTTCAGGTAATACTCACAAGCTCAGTGACAATTCATCGGAGTACACTCTTTCAGCCGAGGTTGGTCTACTAACCAGAAATATCATCATAGAGGGCGCTGGCTACAAGAACCTCTACAATGAATCATTTGGTGCCAGGGTCATTGTTGGAACATTTTTTCAGGATGGAGACGAATTCAATGGTAGTGTTTTGAGAGTAGCATGCTAGTTAGGGCATGGAGCTATTACAATTAGAGGAAAATGTTGCATTTACCATGCACCAATGTGGTACGCAAAGAAAACAGTTATAATCATTTACCATTCAGTCTCACAAATTATCTTCAGCAACAGCTTTATATTCTCAAAATTTTGTGCATTACAAGAGTTAGGGATTTTGAGGTCTTTGAAATTTTGGATCATGAAGTGTTTCTGCTGATGGAGATTGTGTTTGCACCTTTCGTTTGTCTCCAAACTCCTACTAAATCAAGTGTAAACTAACTATCAGTTAATCCTGCATGGTCAGTTAACTGCTCACTTGAGCATTATTCTTGCAGCAGATGTTTGCCTAGCCATTTATTCTACAGAGTAGCCTGTTTACACTTGAGAGAGTTTGTTTACACAAGTTGTGGAGAGTGGGGAAGGGAGGAAGTCTTATCTCTCTTTGTGGTTTTTTGGCAGTGTACAGTTCTAAAAAAATCCGCCGAGCGGCAGATATTGAAGTGGAATTTAGTATCGGCAAGAACACGGCATGAAATTTGGGTCCACAGATTTTTCGTGGGCAACAAATATCTGAATGTCTTTCTGCAGGAACCTTAGTTCTTGAAACAAAATATGCTACTGTGCTGTCTCATTTGAATCATCTGTTATTCAGTATATATGAATAGTAGTTTTAAAAGTATATAAATTCCATGTATAACAAGGCAATTTTTCCCTTTAAAGACCAGAATCTACTGTTTTGGAAATTCGATTCTCAGTTTTGACAGACCCTTGATGTAGAGGTCTGAAGGTCGAGAGAGGTTGGTCAGTTAAGTTTGCTGTCCTTTCAGGGATGTCTGTTGCCTTTTTGGGGATATGTAGCTCCTTTAGGGATCAGAGCTTCTTTGGGAGTAATGATTGGTTTTGCCCCTTAGCTCTTTGCCAGAAAGTGGAGGGGACTTGAGAAAAATATTCCAAATTCGTTTTGTAATCCCTGTTGTAATTTTTCATAGATTTCCATTTTTTTTAAAGTACATTTCCATTGTGTAAAGTTCAGATTCCATACTCTAGTATCATCAATATGTGAGGTAACTTATTGTTATTTAGCAGGAAGTTGGAGATCTCATCATGTCTTCATATTTTTGGTGGGCTAACTGTAACCTCTGCAGCAGATGTTGAATCTGTTACACTTTTCTAGTTACTTTTTCGATGGACCCGTAAGCCAAAGAATACAATAAAAAAGAAAAAAACTTTTTTATTGCTCTACTGTGTTCGTGTTATGCAAAGTAAAGTGGAGCAAAGAGTGTGCTCCACTTTGCTGTATGCCCTGATGCTTGTATATGTATACATTGTGCTGATCTTGAAATGCTTGTGTAACATTATTTTAATAGAAATTTTATCTTTTTAAGGTGTGAAACATAAATTTATGATAATATCATTTCTGAAATCAGTACAAACCATACACTAGTGTACACCACATGCTAGGTCATTTTGAGAAACACAGTACCACACTTGCAAAAACCTCAACTCTACATATCAATTTAAAATACTTCAAAAAGTAATTTGAAGCACTGATACACCTTGGGTGATGGTTTGTAGCATCTGCAGGAATTTGTACAAGAGTGTTTGAACTTGATCTCAAAAGAGATGTCAGTCCTGACTTAATGTTAGATTACACAAGTACAGTACTGATTCCTATAAACATATTTGAGACAGTATCATTATATTAAGAAAAAATTTGAGTGTTGGAATTATTGAATCAAAGCCAACAAGTCATTATTACTAGAACCACTCTTGTACAAAAGACCATCAAATAACAATTTGTAAGATATTTATCAGACTTAAAGGCATGTTCTGGTGACCAAATATGATGCTTTTAAATTGAACACTTAAATTTTTTGTATTGGCTAGTGAAAACCCCATCACAATAGCATCTTGTATTTGAAAGATAATTGATCTTTGAAGAACTTTGCTGTTTATTAGCTTTTGCAGTGCATTTGGGAAATCTGTGATGTCATGTGTTGAGATTGATTTAGCTGTTGTATTTCTTTACAATGTTGATACCAATATACGGAATATTTCATAACTTTTTTTGCCATACCAATGGTATGGAACAGTTTTATACTGGTTCTGCAAGGAAAACTATCCAAGTATTACAACAGCATCTAATTTAAAAGATAAAGAAGGTGTTCAATTATAAGGATAACAAAAAGGAATCTGAGGCAATTTGCATGCCCACTTGCTGTCCCATTCTGTGACTTTGAGTGACATGTACTGAAACTTTTATTCTTCTTCATGCAAGACCCTTACAAAATGCCACCAAACAAAACTGTTTTTTGTAGGTATTCCCTTATAGGACCTTTTTTAGGAAAGAATGGGATTTTGCCATTGTCTTACATGTAAATTAGGTACAGACTTACACCTAGAAACCTACTTTACAGTTGTTTCTACAGGAGTGGTTTTCATACTGGAACAGCTAGAGGAGAAAAGTGCCGAACATTTTGTAATGGCATTTCATTTCAAGGTGTTAATTATTGTTATAGTTCTTCTCTTTCATGGTGTTAAACCTGGCAAGTCTTGTGAGTTAATTGACAAGGTGGTGTATTTACTTGTCCGAACTTCTCACATTGCTGTAAACAATTTAAGTGGATTCACTGCGCATATTACTGTTACCACTGTCACATAGATTCCAAGTAGACCCAAAGATTCCAGGTGAGTTTAAACCCAAGGGAGTTCCTGGACCTTAGTCAACTTTGAAACATTGATATAATCCATAGCTGGGTAGAGGGGAGAGAATGTATTAACACTCATAAAAGAACTACAGTTGATAATGACCCCATACCCCTTTCCACTTTTTAGAGATCAGAGTATCAGTGCCTTCAAACTTGGTTTTAGTTGCAGGACACCACCTGGGTTGGATACTATAGTTTTCCTCATGGACTAAGATTTTTGAGATAATGAGATCTACATATTTTTTACCCTTTAAAAATTGTGACTGCCTCAGTCAAATAAGTTTTGGAAATTTTGAGTAGGAGTTAAATATTCATTGTGAAAAAATAAATGAGAACCCTGATGATATAATTGTCAAGAAAGAAAAACTGGAATTATTCAGATACTAAACTTTGTAATTCCAGTCAGTTCACTGTAGAAGCAGCACTACTCTTTCTACATAAATATTACACTTTATTCCTGTGATTGCATTTCAGGACATGCACGTATATCCAATGTCCAATTCAAGCACAGTGGTCAAGAAGGTTGGACAGACAGTTATGATCCCCGGTATTCCCTGGCATTTCTAAATGCAGGAGAAATGACAGATGAAGCTCCTTCCTATGTGCGAGGCTGTAGCTTCCATAATGGTTTTAGCACTGCCATTGGTGTTTATGGTACCCATGGACTTGAAGTATCTAATAATGTTATCCATCATGTGGTGGGACCTGGTAGGTAGTCTTCTGTCTTTTACCTTTAATTTGTTTCTGTTGTCTTCAGTGATAATTTTGAACTTTACCTCAAGAAAGTGCACTGAATTATAAAGGACCTACAATAAGAATATTTTTACCTCATGTTTAATACCTGTAGCATTGCTAAAGGAATTCTACAGTACATGAAAGGATCAGCAATCCTTTACAAAACTATATCCCTGAGATCATCTGTAAGCGAATGTAATGCTGTAGACACTGCGTGTTCAGAACGATATCATTCAGTATTTTATTATCTCGTTTTTTCTGTATACCTCTCACATTGGAAAGATCAATAGTTCTTATGATATAGCACATGTGGTATGCTGATTTTAATGTATCTCGTTCATATGAGAAATAAATTTGAATTGAATTGAATTGAATTGATGGTATCATGGTACACATTGCCCTGTGATCCCAAACATGTCAAATTATCTGTATCTAAAGATTGTTGGAGTCATGCATTCAGCAAGACTGGCAGTGAATGTCCAGTATATGATAAAATTGAGGTTAAGTAGCTTTTATGTCCAGTATATGATAAAATTGAGGTTAAGTAGCTTT
>WURT03374302.1:0-44457 GCA_009936505.3 Holothuria glaberrima | reverse complement strand
GCCCTTGCAGCAGCAGCTGCACACTGCTTAGAAGGCTTCAGATCACTTGTAATAACAACACCTAGGTCTTTTTCAAAAGTCACGTTACTCAAAATACTACCAGCCATGGTATAACTATAACTCAAAGTTTTAGATCCAAAGTGAAGAACTTTACATTTATCAGCATTCAAAGACAATTACAAACTTAGAAATTCTCATTTTTCAGTGATACTTTGGCACCCGTTTTTATGAAAGATGTGTTACTGTCAAAACTATGCTTCAAATCTTTCTCATCATGCTACAAATGAGGCCGGATTGTCCACTCCTTTGTACAACGATACACTAGTTGAGGAAAAATTTTTCACGAGTGTAGAGTATAGACCCTTCATCAGGTGACAAAAAATGCAATTGAACATCAATAAAATAGAAGTAGAGAAATCACACATTAAAAACGGGCACGGACAAAAAAATAACACGGTGGAAAAACTGCGCACTAAACCTTCAATATCTTGACTAATTTTGTCAAAATATAATCTTCCCATAAGAAAATGACTCATTTACAGTTTAGTAAATATGTTATATATTTCAACATCGGGGTAATGAGCGTATCGACGTGAAGTCATCGACCGAGAGTGCAAATTCGTTTTAATAGGTCGAAGAGGTCACGTTACCGAATAAGTTGTTTCTTTGATTTGAGTTTAACAACTAATTACGCACGTCATTGAAATATTCAGCTTAGCTGTCATTAAAGTTTGTAAATGTATCATATGGATGTGGGATTTGGTTAATGTTACGTGGTTTCTGGGTCGGGGTTATACTCAGTACAAAAAGAGAGACTCGGACACAAAATAATATAGACTAATTGATTTGTCATCAAAATTTATTCTAAAAGAACAGCTTCAGAACAGAGTCGCTTTATTGCACAAGGTCTGGAATACGAATCATACTTTACAAAAAACAACTAAAAAGTTCATGCAAGTAAATAAATGAATGGGTAAATGAACAACACGGGTGTTTATTGTTCACTTTCAGTAAAAAAGGGCAAAGTTTTATTACAAGTGCAACCTTTTTAGGAATGCAAGTATAGGAAGAAAAACTGGAAAAACTAGCACCATTTCTCATCTTGGCTAAGGGACACCCCTCACCCCTCCTCTTAAGCCCCTCCCTCAGGCCGGCGAATCTCCTTCATTGATATGTCCCCAATTGCGTATTTTGATTAAGGGCCTAATAATTATTAGGCCGAGCTGTACAGAACGCTATTTATTCTTTTAAAGAGCGATCTATTGTTAACATAATTGCTATTAGAATTACGTACCAGGAAGTAGTTCTCTACTAACATCTACCTGATGTGCTTACGCACGCACGTACAAATGCAACACACCATGCTTGCAACGAGAATGAAGGGTACAGTTGTCAGTTCTAAGATTTCATAAAAATCCCCTTTTCTGTTAAGCATGAATAAAAACATGTTCTCTGCCCCCCATGACCCTGCCCGTGGCCTTCTTTCACTTTCGCATTCGAATAAAACTTCGGACATCACTCTCTACAGTTATTCCATAACCCGTGTCTCATGTAGCCACTGAATCGATGCACAATTGCATAGTCAGGTTCAAAAGTTAAGGGGAAAGAAAGAATACATCAAAAGAACCTCTCATTCCAGTAAAAAGTTACTTTACTGCTTCTGTCCAATTTTAAGAAAAGTGTGGTGATCAGTTGTAATCTAGTCATAAAGGAAAGTGGACAAAGTCTACACATTAAACCATGCACAAAATGATTTATTACATTTAACTTACCCAGACCGTTTGTTGTGGAAAACAGTATACGTTATGACTTCATTTTCGTCGATATTCCCTGGAAAGGGTTCTGACCATAGGATCGACAAGTTTAGGTTCAAAGTGTGAAATCTCACATCTCTTGGTCCAGGAACTATACAATGAACAAAGAAATAATAATGTTACTCCTTTATGAGATGGATGGTGCAATATTCGTCATGCATCGTTTTTATTTGTAGGGGCCTTAATGACATTTGTCAGGATAAGGATTGACCTTTGCTGACGAGCACGTACAGAGTTTTCTGACTTGACCAGACGTTAAGGTCTTGAGTGTGAGAGTGAGTTGGTTGTAAAAGAACGTAAGTTGGAACCCGGATCAGACTGGCAGGTAAAAACTTGGACCTTGTAAACTTGTAAAAGGGAAGCTACTGATATCCTTGTTCAAATATGAACTAGTGCATATTGTAGTCAAGAAATTCATGTCTTATAATCGGAGGAAATTAAAATTCAAATCTAGTAAAGATGAGAATGATCTTCAACGTCTTCTTCAACAGTGCAAGGTCAGTCGATCCCAAACTGGTGCACCCTTGACCCCCCGAAGTTGCCTTTAATAACGTCAAAATTAAAGACCGTCAGACAAACCAAACCTTTGCTTCTAAAGTATTAACAATTAAGTAGATATGTTTAAGTGCATTAAAAAAATCAGGCATACCCATTCTTCTGAAATCACAATTTTAATGTCTTTAATACAAATTGACTCAAAAGGGAAATTGGCTAAACATTAATAATTTTAATACTTCAGGAGAATTTTGAAAGTTATTACTGTTAGTTGACATTCACAGAAATCTGGCAGTCAAAATAAGATTACAAAAAAATTTAAAAAAAATTGTGGCAAAAAGCACCTTAACATCGCCCCGGTCAGAGGGACACCTAAGGCGAATTTAATCAGATTTGAATAAAGGTTGTCTGGATTGCATTTCGGGTCGGTGCCCCTCTGATCCGAGTTGGGATGAAATTTTACCCTGACATTTTTAAGAGAGAGGGGAGGGTTTGCAAAGCACTAGTGGAGACAATTTAAAAACAAATTATTCATATCAACGTTAATTGGTCGCATGAGATGATCAGTTGGACTAATCTTAGCAGAAACTGAGCCGTAAAACCTCATCTAATTAACTAACTTAGTCGCACTACAAATTACAACTTTTGCCACTGATTCATTTTACGAGTACCGTTTTTTACCAAGCAAAATCTGATTCCACTGTGTTTATTCATAGTTTGCTTTTCCGCTCTATACATTACATCCAACCCCCTTCAACAGCCAAACTTCTGGGCACCACAGGAGCACATGTGCCATTTATGCGTTGTTTTGTAGTCAGGAACCTCACTATTAAGCTGTTCTAAGATTGATTCTTTTATTAAACTTGTCATGCCAGGTCATCCATTTTCCGTTTTCTATCCGTTTTTCTTTCAAGTGTGGTTTACTTTATCACTTGCGCCGGAGGACTCCCAGCCCAGAGAAAAATACCTATTGAAACCCGTTGAATAAGTTTGAACAGGTTTTAACAGGTTTAAACATGTACAAAGGGTAATTGGTTACAAGTATTAACAGGTTTTAATAGGTACCTGTTGACACCTGTTAATTTCATTCACTCCAACAAGTAATTGGAGAATTGCCTGTTCATCCCTGTCAATGCCAGTTCAGATCTGTTGGAGTTTCAACAGGTGTCAACAGGAATTTTCTCCTGGGAGTGCTATTTGACAATAGCTTTGCTACCACGTGTTGCTACCACTTCCTAACATGCCCCTTTTATTTTAAATAAACCTCCATTCCATTAATTCCTTATGTGTGATGCCTACCCCCTACTGATATTTAAAAAAAAAACATGCGCATGACTAAATAAATAAATAAACGTTCTGCCTGTGAATAGTTATGCATTTTATTACCTATGTGTAGATATATACAGATGTTTCTTCATAAATTCATAGATAATTACTTCCTCATACCTACGTATGCCTAAATTAACGTGCACATATACGTCCGTATTTGTATTTACACATACAACTATACGTATACGTTTACCTAGCTTCTCTTATAGAAACCCTGGATCGGCCCTAAGGTTAGAAGATAAAAATTGAGGTTTGAGAAATCCCGTTTGTGCAACATGGAACAAAACGAAACAAAGCAATCAAATGTTTTTACAATTGAAAGTTTGTGTAGCACTAAAGAAACAACACGACGAAAAATCCCAACAATCTCTTTCCACATGAGTATGAAAGAAAACTGATTACGAATGCATTTGGATTCTTGACCATGCAGCAAATTGCCAAAGAATGTTAAAGATACGGGGATATACTCTCAAAGATCAACAGGAAGAAGAAGGTGCTTTGTTGAGTGATTCTTAAAGTATCTTTATTGACGTCAACAATCCCATTTTGAAAACATTTTCAACAGTTCAAAGTATCACTTGTTAAAAGTAACCGAGTTACCAAGTTTACACATAATAACTTGTTTAAACATATCATTTAGCCAATAAACCTACCTATTCACAATAAATAATCCAGTCACTATGATCTACCAATTTTCTGGTATACGTTCGAGTGACTAACATGGATCCTTTTGATTTCCATCTTTATTTGTTCTTTTTAAACAGTAAATGAAACATCTGTGAAGGTATCTATGGACTGACCGTTGAAACAAGCCCTCAACGTTTACTCAGCAGGTCTCTTCCCGCACTTATCAAATCATTTCCACAAATAGCAATCTAGCATTCACTCTGATTAACTAGAAACTATACTCCTTGCCTTTGCATCAACTTGTTCACATGTTTTAAGCTTTCTGAAGCAACTAATTCAAATTCAGCATTGTGTATTGTTTGTAGTTAATCATTGGTCATGCTCTCGACAAAAAGTAACAATGTTTACTTTCAAAAATTTACTAATCACCAAACCAAAAACTAGGCGAATATGTTTTTCATTTGTAAAAAGATTTGCAGCTACCAAAGGAGAGACACGTTATCAGGTTTGTATCATTCTACAAATTTCAACCGACGTAATTCCTTGCTACAGTGTCTTCTTCATCGGATTCTACCACTCTGTCAGAGACTCAACCAAACTGCGCGAAAAGAATGAAATGCCGTAGTTCCATCATTAGTGTTTATGTTATTTATACTTTTTGCGATAAATGATCTGAGGGGATATGTGGAGATACATCCATAGCAACCTTTTACTCAGAAGTGGTAGATTTAACATTTCAGGAGACTCTCCTGTTTGGGAACAAACAACATTTTCCACGGATGGGGAGGGGGATACTTGCATTGGAGTGTACTGGCTTACTAGCGTAACATATATAGACAACAGCTGTTAGCAAGAAAGACAACCACTCAAGAAAAATTGCGGTTTACATAAAAAGGTGTGGTGAACCACTGAATAGGAATTAGTTTCTCCGTAGCTATTTCAAAACAAGTACCGAATATACATTTAATTATATTATATTAGACCGATAAACTTTGCAAGGGGGTTCCAAGCACCATTCCTTTATTGAAAATGTACACAAATAACGATTGGAATTGGGGGTAAAATAGACAAACTGGCGGTTTCCTCGAACACATTTATTCCTAGGCTGGGAAAAAATAGATTGTCCTAAAATGGGGTATCACACGGATTGTAAAGATCCTCTGATAAAAACCCAGTTGAAACGATTTGAATCTACCATAAAGTTTGAGGATAAACCTCTTCAAAGTTTGACCATTCCTGAAATATCTCATAAGGTATGCAACATTCTTTATGCTTCGTTAATCATTTTCAAGTTATTTGTTAATTACTCGTAGCTTATTTCTACTTTGGTAGGTAACATGAAGATATTTAAAGAAATCAACAAATATATCCAAATACCCCTAATCAGCTAATGGCATGAAACTGGAATTAAGGTTAAACACGGAATACCATAAAACATATCTTATCAGTCCATTTTCCAAGTCATAAATTTGCATATGTAGTTCAATTTTGATATAAGTTGACAAGAACTGTGTTTATTCAACGTTTTAAATGCTTTTTACATCAAATAGGTAGGGATGATAAAAGCATGTCCACAGACCTTTACAAAATTAACAACTCGAGATAGTAATATTGGAGACGTCACGAAGAATAAATGTTTTTGAAGCCACACCTAATATTCATTTGGAAACCTATTCATTAAAAGGATTGAAAGTGTAAATGAAAGGGATACTCTCACGTAAAAAAAATGAATAGGCGGGTTGTTAAACCCGACAGAATTACAATTTCCCCTTGGTATCGAGAATATTATTGTGTGAATAGGTATTGTTTCGTCTAGTAGGCCATGCCAACACACGTAGGCCGCAGCGATGGGGCATTTTCTATGTAATCTATTATGAACACATCTAATTATCTTTTCTGAAAAATCATCACAGTGAATTCACCGTTAGAATATGTACACTGTAAGATATGATGACGAAGTTTATAGTTTCCCCTCGTATAAAGAAACAATTGAAGAAAATATCAAAAGTATACATTGTAAATTTGTGAGAACGTGAGTTTGTAATTATGATTTTTACTTTATTGCATTTTTGATCAAAAGGATCTATTGCAATTTTATCAAAATGTGAGTTTTTGATAACCCTGTTTACTCTTTGATGTCTTTCAAAGATAACCTTTTTGGGTTTGCAAATGTTTATCTTACCCACGTCTGAAGTCTACATATGTAGATATGATTGATTTCTTGATATTTTGAGAATAAGGTTGTAGTCTCTCTATACTAATTTGCGCCCCAGATGTGATAATAACTTGTATTGAAGGTATCACCTTCCGGCAGTTGTATTTTTTCCCAATATGACCAACACTTAGGCATATTATATTCACTGAATATACTGTAAAGATGATTATGTAAGTAATACATACACGTTACCTCAAGCGTAGAGCAGCTTATAGTATTTTTCATTTATCTCAATCTCAATCTTAATGTGAAACAGTGTGGAATACACGACACTTTCTGCAAAAAATTGTTACAAAAACTTAATGGCACCATTTTATTACATTATTATTAGCTATCTGTAATCAAATTCGGAGAATGGGTAACATAAGAGGAAACAATGTAATAGATTTACAAAAGGTTGAGTAGTAGTTTGTTCCTTAAACAGCATAGTAGCACTTAAAACTGTAAAAGGTCTTATTAATTGGATGAAATCGCAAAACTGATATTTCTCGTCAATGACTTATTGTATACGAAACAATAGAAAATGAATAATTATTATAGAAAAGAAATCACTCTTCTATTTACATGGAACTATACAGCAGACCATCACAAAGCCCTGCTATGATTTTATGATTTTTGACTACCCGTACTTTGACAGCATTTATGGATTTTATATTAGTATCTTTTCCTTCTGGTTTCTTCATATAACAACAATTTATCATTGAGAAAGCAATATATCAATGTCCACCATGTTGAAAGACGGTCACTTTAATTACTACTAAATGGAATGAACTCATAATGGAAATCACTTTACATTTATGTCATAAATTGATCAACTAATTGCTTTACACACTTTTCTCACATGCGAGTTACCTTCTTTTGGCAAAAGTATCCCCTAAAATAAACTATTCCAATTTATAACTTGTTAGTAGAACGTTGAGTAAAACTTACCACTTGATTTTCCAGTGACCATGTGTGCTATACATGCACATACAAGGACTAAAGTGGTGCCATGGTGGGGTAGCACAGGTCCCATACTTGAATTACTCGAGCAGCCTTAGAGACATTTCCTGGATAAAATGCCTGCTAGATTACCAGGTCTCAATTGAACATCACATAATTGACAAGGAAGCTTTAAAGAACAGAAATTAACGAAAGCGAAATCCAGATGAACAAAACAAAACCTCGAATCGGTTTGGAGTGCTTCATACTTATCGTTAGTGTTGCATGAGTGTTATTGATATGGAGATCTAATATCATATCAGTTGTATAAGCTTGTGTGAACCTTGAACCTGTATGCTTGACTGAGTCACAATGGCTGTTGGAATTTATTATGGAGACTTTGCCACCCAGTAGTGACTGTACTTTACACAAATAGGTCTAGGATACTCAAACAATTGTATCCCTGACTGTACTTGTTGTTTTGAACAACTGTTAACATAGTATAACTACAGTATAAGTATCGTATTAGGTGGTGTCTTATAGTTATGGGGAAGGAGTGTCTGCCACTATAGAAGATTTAGTTTCTTTGTTAAGAGCTTTAACATTTATTCCTTTTCCCCTAAATACGAGAAACATTCTAATGGTAGGCTACTTTATTTAATCAAAAGAGGACATGCTATGTCGTTATGAATTTGGGCGAACTAACACTAAATAGGCCTATTAGAGCCCGTTGGTCAATATATGTTTCTTATTGGCTGATCGATCATGCACAAGACGGGAAGACTTTATTATATATTTCTTCATTTCTGTTTCACTATACGAACAGTGACTTTATACAAACTGATAATTCTTTTTAGTACCTGAGTGAGTGACAAGGAAGAAAAACACAAAACATTCACTGAATATATAGGAACCCCTGTGACTTTTCTTTCCCTCTTCTGCAATCTAACCAAGTACAATTGTCATTATTTTCTTTGCTTTATTGAAAGTGACTATAAAAATACTTCATATGAGTAATGCTCTGTCAAGTTATGAACGTCGAAGTGGGTGTACCAGTGATGAATAAACTTTTTAGCTTGTGACGCAAAATAGCAACAGTATAAAATATCGTCACAGTAAACCCAATTTGGCTGGCAAAAAGGATGCACAAAGCACTAAGTTCATTAACTTTCCTAGCTGAAGATGAGATATGGTTCTTGTAGCTCATCATAAGACGCGCTCACACTCAGAGATGCAAGGCAACTCAGCACTATAGAAAAAGAGAGCAAAACGCATCTTTTCAAAGATAGCGGTTTTTGCTGCTTGATTAGTGCACAACCAATTCCTTTTCAGCATCGTTCTAGATTTCATTATTCCTTAAGTACTCTGGCACTTTCAAAGCTAACCTACTGAAGCCACCGATAAGACATACCCGTATCTTAGAAAACGCTAAACTTCCAAGGCAAAACGCTTTCTATTTGACTTTCACGAATAAAAGATGCAGTCGTCGACCATTCAAAGCTTCGATAGTTCAGTTTAAATAAATAAGGTGTGACAGCTGGTAGGCTCCCACTCACACCTTTTGATATGTTTCCATGGCTATTGTCCTGATTTGAGATCACAAGAGGGTGAATCAGGACTCCCTTTCTCCCTATCCTCCCTTCCTTTCTTCTTCCCTTTCTTTCTCTCTCCTTTGTTCCCTTACTCTTTTGTTAGTTTGTTGGTCCGTCAGTTCTTTTGCTCTTCTCATCGTTTTTTCACTCGTTCATTTCCTTCCCACACTATGCCAAATTTTACAACAGAACAAGTTACACAGAATAATGTATGGATGACAGTGAGAGTGAAGCCCTTATGGCGTACACAATAGAGAAATTCTCGCAAGCCCAGATACCACTCAGAAGGCTTTATCTTAAAGAAACATTAAACGCGCCGCTCCCACATGGTCATCCATTATCACCTCCTATCGAAACCAACCTAAAACCTTAAAAAGGCCGGCCCTTCTTAGTACCCTTCGGTAAATACTTGTTGATCTACCCGCCTGTTGAAATTATAATACATTTCCGTTTTGTACCGTCCAATGGTTTTGAAGGGAAGTTTCGAGGGGAACAACATGTTGTTTCCAGTATAGATTATTTGGAAAAGATTCCAGAAAAGATTAGATCGACACCTGTAACTACACTACAAACTGTATGATATAATGCACTACGGAGTTTGCCTGCTTGACGTGATTACGATTAAATTAATAAATAAAAGAAGAGAATTAGCGAACAATAGGTTATTCAGACAACCACAGGTGGAAGTAAAAACATTAAGGGATATGAGATCCTGACCTCGAACAGTTTCAAGAGACCATCATTTCATTGGTGCTACTGCGTGGTAATAAGGTGTTATTCCTATTGTCCTCTTTTGAAGAAAAGAATAAAAATGTATTCATGTTCGTCTTTGCAGCACCAGACCAAATCGATGAGAAGAGAGAGAGGAATGCTGCAATCTTAAAATTTAAATAGATAGATTTCATATTTTTGAGGTCGTAAATGTTTTTATTAGACTTGATGACAATACATTTAAAATTTGATTGGAAATATAACTAACATGATCTTTTCAGGATAGATCAATTTCAAAGGTAATGACATTATGGTCAGTGTGGCCATATCTCTCTTATACTTGAAGAGTTTCTACTATGCCATGCTCAGAACTAAGAAATAAGTCCAAAATAGAGTCAAACCAAGTAGTTACTTTGGCATGCTAGGTTAGGAACTTATCTTGAACTGATTAATTAAATCAGACCCATTAAGTCTGGAATGTAAAGTGTCCCATTTTATGCTCCCCGATTGAAATCCCCTACAAGAACAACAGTCCATTACAAGTGGACGATAGTAACTTATACAACTTGATACCCTCTTCTTAAGAGTAACTAGTGCTGTAGCAAAGTCCAACTACAAGATCAGCTATGGTTTCCAGTTATAATTTTACACCAAATAGACTGTCTTACCAGGAGGATAAGATTGTGACAATTAAAAATTTCTTACTAACATGAACAAGCAATACTCTGCTACCTCTTCGTCTCTAAATTCTTTTCGGAAAGGCTTTTAAAACCATTCAAATGAAGTAATGAGTGTGGTTGTTCCTCATAAATCTGAGATACAAATAATATCAGATTTGAGCTCATAAGTGTACACTTCCAAATTTAACCAACAACCCTTTAGGTATTAGCATAAAGACAATTTAGTTGTCACTCTTTACATTGTTAACAAGGACGTGTTGACACTATGCACATAATCTACACCACTATGCTGATGCTGTACGAAAACATTCATCAGTGATGCCACCAAAAATTTTTGAGTTAGTGCACAAACTTTTACTACATGATTCTCAAATTTGTCTTAGCAATTTTGCAATCTTATTTTCAGCTCATCTTTTTCCTTCTTTTCTTCTTGTCTATCAAAGTCTTTAAAACCACTCGATACTTTTCTTTTCTCTCTTTGTCAGCGTTTTTGTAGCTTCACTATACTTTCACGCTGTGTATCAATCTTATCAATGTATTCCGTCGCTACTGGCTGAGACTCAATGGAATGTAACTTACTCTCTAACCACTTGTATCTTCTTTGCCCACTCTAAGGCTGTCTTTACTTGTTACCTCTAAGATGTTATCAGTTGCAAAAGCCTTTTCCTCTACATCTTCTACTTTCTTTTCAAGGTGGTCTTAGCGTACTTTCATTTGACTCATTTCATCAACCATCCCATAAGCGACTTTTCTGCAAATTTTGCACTGACATGAATACGGAGGGGATTTAACAGTCAGCAGTGTCAGCAGTGTCAGCAGCTGCTGACAGGGCCCGAATTTATTTTTAAAAGATTGGGACCCTTGTTGTGTCGAGTCGTGCGTACATTCTTCAAACGTTTGTAAACTCTTTGTGAGCACACATGACAATTTTTGTCATAAGAATTCAGAAAATCATCTCTCGAGTCATGGGCGGTTATCTCAGGGTACATTCCCCCCAATATTTGAGTAATCGCCCATGACTTTGATTTTTCACACAATAATTTATTTGAAAATGGAGTTATCTCCCCCAGTATTGGGAACATCGCTGCCCTTGTTTCGAGTTATAGGTTAACCCCACAGCCATGGTTTATAGCTTATTTTGTTGGAAACAGAATGTTTCTTCCATTTATGCAATCTGCGAAGAGGAGTTCTACAGACAAGAATGCCGATCATCACGGTTGAAATTTGAAATTTTCAAAATTTTTGAATTTAAACAAACTATTTAGAAAAAGTATCGATTCCCACCTTAACTACTTTGCAATTTTTTCATTAGCTCTCTGCATGTAAACATTTAAAATAAAAACCTCTGGATTTAAATTTTTGCTGAAAATTTGGGAAATATCTTTTTAACAAAAGATATCCCAAATTCGATCTTTTGAATCCGAACTATGACCATTTTCAAAACATTTCTTTGTCGTGAGAAAGCCCACGTTCCGTTCTATATAGCCCTCCATTTCTTTCTCGTTCTGGACAGTGAAATATCTGAATAGCTTGAGATATTGCCGCGCCGGTTCCTTACACTCCCTATCGCCATAATTAAGTGCAGAAGGATGACATCAAAGAATTTGCAACAAATAAGAAAAAGCTCGCACAGGGGTGTTTTTACCTTCTTACAACCAGTCAAAAGAGTCTAGGGGTGCATACATATCCCAAAATTAACGAATATGGGAGGACGCAAGTGTCCTTCTTCTTTTTGGTTTTCTGAAACATCTCTTTGTTTAATTCTATAAACTTCTGTGATTGATCATACAATTTTGGAGATGTACATCTGTAACACACCTTTCCTTGGAGCTGAGAGGTGAAATACCCACCTCCCAAACCCTTCCCTGGTCAGTTGCTCCGCTTCTTTGCTCGGTCGCTTCCAAGACGCTTCCTCAGCCCTTCCCCTGCCTCATCTTTTAGGATAAGAGGTGTAGGGCCCTTACCTCCAGTCTTGCTGACAGGGCCCTTTCCCTTAAATCCTTCGCTGCATGAATGTGCATCAGTGCTTTAGGCACCATACCTACTGAATACTTCAAACAAAGCATCACCACTTTCCACTTACCCGGTGAAACCAAATGCCTGATTTTTTAGCTTATCCAAATCCCTAACGTTTTTACTTTATCTGCCAAAATTTCCTGCTGTTACAAGTTGAGATCCTTTCCTACATCTGGCATTAACCGTGGTCATTTTCTATTTAATGATGTACTTGTGGTAATCTGGTGGTAATTAGAAATCTCTAGCTCAGGCTTCATATGTGTATGACCTAGACAGAAGCAATATGGTAAGCTGCAGTGTCGAGATATATGCTAGAATGCTTAGCCTACCACTAGGCAAATGGGCCTAAAATTTGCAAAAAAAAAAATGTTTCACGAACTCCTCCTAAACCGTAAGTTGAGTCCAGTTGAAACTTTCTTACGTATCTGATTGTAAAATCTAGTAATTGATGACGACAAATGTCAGATGTCAGAGGTCAAAGGATAAATTGAGCAAAAGTTGCTTCAACCCATATTGCATATCAGTGTGTTGAAATAACCATTGGATTACTAGATATGTGACATGAGGAGCAGGCTTCTGAGTGCTTTTTGGTTTCTTGCAGAGAATTTCCACAAACAAAAAGGATAAGAAGACATTTGGTTAGAAAATTTTATAAGATGAAGAGAAAATCACTTGTTTACTAGCAAACACATGAACCACTAAAATAGGTAAATATAGGACAGCAGGTTTAAATAGGTTAAGCTAGTGAAATAAACACTAAATCTGCTACTGTCGATACTGGCGTGGAGCTGTAGTGTTGTGTAATTATCATACCTCGTTCCAATCTCTACGAGATAAGAAAATCTTCCCCGCTGGTAATATGTTTCTTACGGCAGCTTAAATATTATGACATTTATGATGATCAGGATGTGTCGCAGTAGATAGAAGTTTTAATACAACTTCCCTGGTTGCTGTTAGCGCGGGGAGCGCATAAGATTTTCCCAAGATCTGGGGAATTTTGTTCTTGCTTTGGAACATGAGCCAATGACCTTTGAAATTGTCTTCGTTTTTAATTAGAATACTTTTCATATGTAAGAACATGTTTTTATTTTTCACAAGTGACAAGCGTTTATTTCCGTTACCGATTCGCATGTTATAGAAACGCTTGCAAAAAGTTGCTACTCCTGTCCACTGGGGTGTAATTATGATCGTATTGTGGATAGAACGTTAGTACAGAGAGAATGACACATAACGCTAAGGAAGTCTGAATTCTTTCTTCCTTTAATCTGTGAGAGAATTGACATGTATCTTTCAGCGCATAATTAAAAAAGTATTATTATGGTTGTATCTATAAGAGGCACGAATTTCTCTGGTTACTTTGTACTCAACTGCTTACTTTTGCAAGGGAGACGTACCGTGGGAGCTTCGAGCTATTCTTAGCCCGGAAGCTACTTGAAAAATACATTCTGGATCCCCACTTGTTATATACATTATTGTTTATTTCTTTTTAGTTTTCATTTTGGAAAAGCACAAAATGTGCTAGGTGCGTCACGATGACTGATTTCCTTGTGTTTAAAGTTTTAGTACAGATGCTGCAAGACTTCACTTTGGGGAGTTATATTTGCCTCAGGAATTTTTCAAATGAACTTGGCGCATAGAGTTGAGAATTTTTCAAAATTCACTGGAAACGCTGTCATAGTTTGGTGTAGTTCGATGGAGTCCCTCAAGTCCCTTCCACATTATGCGACTTATTTGTTGTTTGACCCAGTGTCCGCATGATGCACTTAGTAGGGGGTTCTGAACCATTGTAAGTCAAATTGTGGTCCTCATTTGCCTTTGAACATTAACTTTCATTATGGCGATTCAAAGAAGTAGGGCTATACTAATCCAAAAGCACGAAGAAAAGAGCACGGACCTTTGTTGATTGTAGCAGGAGATAGTGGAACCGGTAATTCTTGGAAGAGCAAGACCAAATGACGAGCAATCGTACTTCCACATGGTAGAACTAGTAGGAGAAAATCATAAATTTTTGAAGGATTTTCCCAATAGGCTTTCATCATAAAAAAATATCTCAAGAGAGATATCTCTTTCCTCTGGTTTAACCCCCGTACCCGTTTCATTTAACAGCTCTCCTCTGGTTTAAGGGTTCCACTTGAGGAAAACTGGACATGTTTGCTGAGTTGATGCGGCAACATTACTCCTCACTGACACCAAAGATACCTCACTGAGTCTCATAAATAATAGCGAAAATATCATTCACGACTTCCAATCTTCTGGGCTAATTTCATCATCAAAGCTTTTCTCTAAAGCTCCCCTTGGCTGGAGGCAAAAAGGCGAAAATAAATCGCCCCCACCGTTCTTCTCCCAGAAAGAGCTACGTCTAAGAATTCTGTAAGAGTTAATTTGCTGTACACGTTATTTTTGAGCCATTAGTTATCGTATGACAGTTATGTAGAGGAAGCACTACAGAAATTATTTAAGGATTATAAATGGAGTACCGCGGTGGTATGAATAGTTATGAAAATAGTCTCCAGTAGTATGCATAATAATTTACCCTTCCTGACCGGAAATTTTGTCCAGATATCTGACCCTTTATTCAAACGCACATGAATGTTCCCAGCGATAGCCTTACCTGTTCGGTCTTCTGAGACTGAATCGTGCAACTGCTTTCGAGTAGTTTACTTGCTTGTAGTTAGTTGCAAAGTCATCCATACCTGAGGACATAATGGAGAAGAGAAGTCGCGTTGTATTGATTCTGGTACCGTGAAAAAGGCTTAATTTTCTTTACAGCTCTCCTTCAACTGCTCAGAGATGGCAAGCATTTCTCCATCGTCGACCACATATTTTAATCGATCGATTATACTGCAGCAGTGACGTCGTTAACACTATTGACCGTCGTGTTTCTTCCCAACCTATTCTACGGTCAAAAGAGGATCCAGAATAACTTCATGAGGGCAAAGTTTGCACCTGTGAGGGTAAAATGTACGACGCCACGATAGGGGGCAGGAGGGAATGTAGAGAAAAGCTTGAAATTTAAACACTTTAATGGTATTTTAGGGTATCTGGCAATCACAATAAACATACACATTTTAGGGCAGCTTTGAGACTGTCTCAAAAAGAGAGTGTGGTGCCGAAAAAGGGGAGAGGGTCTGGAGCTGGAAAAGCCTCCCTCCGAATCCGCGTCTGACGGTGATGGTAGAACAACCGAGCGGGCGTGTCTCAGAGCATATAGGCTAGGTGGCGAGATGCAAACTACATTCCTACAAATATGGGGTTTAGGAACAAAAGGGGCACTGTTGCCTCTAACGAGTCCTCTAGCCAGCCTCATTGTACAGCGACAGTCGACTGGGCAAGACAACCTGTTCATAAAGACTTGCAGTATGTACGTATTGAGTTTATGTTTGTTTTACATGTAGCTTATGTGTCATTCCCGATGCTACAACCTACGTGACCTATATAGACGAAATTTCTCTCTTCTGTCTCACAATCATGTCACATTATTTCTCGTTTTCACTTTTTCTCTGCCTAACAGTATTCAAGTTTGTGGTAAAAGTAAAGTTTTGAAAGAAGACAAACTAAAAATAGTTTTACTTTCGCCTGAACTCTTTTAACTTGTTTGTTATTTCATAGTTGCTCCCTCATCTCTCTAAAGAGTCACGGTGGCATTCAAGATACAGTACGTATGGATCTTTTTACGATCGGTTTGTTAAACTGCACTGTGATACTGACATTGTCAGAAGCAAACGGTATATACTGCAAATCCAGCCTCCAATGTGCATGTGACTCATCCAGCAGTCTGATTGCAGTACATTGGTGTTAAAAAATCCTCTCGGGGTATTGAAACCATAAGTAGCAATGGCCCCGATTTATTATCATTATTATTAACACGGTTCTTATGTAGCGGAAAGACAATAATCATATTTTAATGCACTTCAGTTTGTCTGATGTCAGATGGCAAGGAATTCCATAAACAAGGAGCTTCATAAATGAAAAATCTAGAGTCGAAATTTGAAGTTTTGACATTTTGGCTGTAAGACAAAACTGGAAAGGGGAGCGTAACGTGCATGACGGAGAATAAACTGCGATCAAACCACAAATGAGTTGGGCCAGATGGTAAATACATTTTAATGTAAGAATAAAAATCATCGTTGTTTGACAGGGAGCCAATGCAAATTATAAAGTATGAGTGTAATGGGGCCGTATGTCGAAGTTCCCGTTACAACTTGATCGGGCGGCCACATTTTGAACCTTTTGAATTTTACCGATGAGATATGATGGCAAGTTAAAATACAAGTCATTACAATATAAGTGGGAAGTCACCAAAGCAAGGACAAGAGAATTACAGGTAGTGGCATATAAATATTTAAAGATATGTCATAACTTATAGATGTGGATAATTTACATGGGTATCAATATTTTGTAAGAAACACAAGGGAATATGTAAGGAATTGCCAAGTATGTGGGACATATAGGTTTGCTTGAATGTGTGTGCGTGAGCCTGTGTTTGGTTACCCCGTGGAGGAGACTCTGTTTGCTCAGCTCCTCAGCTTCCCAAACCATATGACTGAACAAGGAATATGCCGTAGAGTCTGTTACGTAGGCAAGCGTGCGGTGGACTTGTTTGGGAGTTTGGAGGCGTGTAAACCTGGAGAGGGAGGATGAAAAATATAATTTCTTTGGAACTGTGCTATATAGAGTCAGCTATGGTTTTGTTTAACCCTGCTTCAATACAATTTTCGAATGGGTTTGATCATTTTTTGTAGCATATTTTTGAGATTGAACGTAAAATGATGCCACAGAGTGCAACTTTTAATTTTCTTGATACTGAAATGGTAAAAATGAGAACCGGAGACTCAGTGGAAAAGAAACACTACAATGAAACACTACTCAGTGTTTCCAGAAACACTACAATAGATGTTTGTTCGACATACAACCAAATTGTGATGAGTTTCGCAGCAATATGATCATATTTGGTAGCTTTACAATAAAACAATCAGAAAACTTCTTTCAACTACTTGATGTCGTGACGAGAGTCTAATTTGAAAAAAGGCATTTGGGCTTTTGAATAGTACACTTGCACTTAAAGTACGCACTTGACCCTTGCTGATGTCACGAGAAGGGTAAAAACAATGAAGTAAAGAGGGCACCTGGTGTAACACCCACACTCATGAAAGCGAAATAAGTCATTTTATTTTTTAGTAAAGAAGATCAGTCATAAAAATGAAAATAAAATGAAACTGTTTTTCATCATCCCTCGAAACTTTGTTTCCATGATGAATTCGGATTCTGAGCAGAGAGCTGTTTGTTCTGCGCTTTATCTTAATTTACGTTGGTCAAGTCTATGGAATTGCACAAGTAGGTAGACATAATTTTCACGGCCTCTGCATATGGCTTTGTAAGCCATGTAAATCACTTTCAAAGAAAATCGAAGCAGCGGTATGGTAGATTTCGCAAAAGTCAGCAGTTCGTGCGATCTGTTCAAGAATAAAAAAAAATCCGTTGTCACCTCAGGACCGATAGAACGAACCTTTGCCCGGTTGCGTAAAAGTAGCCTATTACCAGACTGCTACTACTAGAGGTATGGGTATTGATGCACTATAAAGTAATTACTTACGTCTAGCAAAACTTGGGTATCAATATATACAATGAATCGTCCGCCTCATGCACAGTGCTTAAATTGTGCCTAACCAAGAGTGCTGCACACGTGTAGCTACGAGGTAGCTTGGAGGGGGGGGGGGACCCCTTGGCTGTGCATAAAAAATGCCCTCACATAATTTGTTTGAAGAACCCTTAAGAGGGTTGTTCCACCTCTCTTCCAGAGGAGGGGGATAGAGGTCAAGTGGTAGTACCTCTTGCGTCGTTGGGTTAGTGGTCTAACAGCTCCCCCTCACCGGGCGAAATCCTCTCCTCGCGCATGCTAAACCTGTAATGGCAGGGGAATCACTGCAGCTCCCTGATCATTAATTAAAAAGACACACAAATCTAGTCGTTTTGCTAAATGTTCCATGTTCTCAGGTTACTCTATAGGTTACCCTTTTGAGAATGTGCTGATGAAATTACTTTACGTAGGCTAGAAGACTCTTTGAAGCTTCTTCCCGAGTTAGTATTTGGACAAGGAGTTATCTTCCCCTTTGGACAGAGAATCAATCGCACTGTGTTATCTTTACTTTTAAATACGGATCATTCTGCCCAAAGTTGCATGACAACACGTTCTCTATCAAATGATCTGTTGAAGCTGTGTTTATTGTAAACGCTGGTTTTCACTTCATGGTTAGCAAATGAAACTTGTAACCTATGTACTTGAAAGTACAGTGTCTATTGTCTATTTTATGAGAAAACGTAGAGAATAAATGACATGCTCCTAACTTTTAGTCAATGTGTATGTAAGGAAAACGGCTAACTGGGTCCTCGGCAATCAGTGAGTTGTTTTCTATAACAAATTCATTCATGGGTTTCGAGAATGGAGTTGCCACTCACTCCCTTGTGGGAGTTCCAATGGGTGTTCGTAGGTTTTTCAGATTACTGCTCGCGGCTTTCTTCTCACTCATCACCTCATCTTTACGATTTCCCTTAACTTAAAATTCTCAAGTTTATTTTTCTACGTTCCTCACAACGGCGAGATCGTATTTATTATTTAAACAATACAATTCATCATGTATGTAACAACATACAAAAACTTATTTTATCAATAGATGAAAATAGAGAAGCCAGAAGTAAGTTTAAACGTATCCCCTTGTCCCCTTTCTCCTAATTAGCCTATGCTTTCCATCAAAATCGGTTTCGTAGGACAAGGTGCCTTCCAACGGATAACTTGAATAGACATACTTGTTTTGTCTCTGTTTAGCAGTGTTGCAATGAAGCAAGAGAGGTTGGATGTTAAAGTGTCCCCCCCTCTGGTTAGGTGTAAAAATAAAAATTAAAAAAAAGGGATGAAAACATGGGAAATTCAGATAGAAGGAAATAATGTAGGTATTCTACACTCTAAAAACAAGAGTGAAATTCACCCCAAAAAGAATGAATTAAGGGATCACTCCTAATGAAGAGTGAATTTCACCCGGACTGGAGTGAAAATTCACTCCAAATAGAGCGATATTTCATTCCATGTGTATGAAGTGTCGCTCTATTTGGAGTGCATTTCACTCCACTCCGGGTGAAGTTCACTTCTCCTTTGGAGTGGTCCCTTAATTCACTCTCTTTGGAGTGAATTTCACTCTTTTGTTTTTAGAGTGTAAGCAATATTTGATCTTGTTGTGGCGTGCTCAGCATAACGGTTGCTGTTTTAAGAGGTTTCACTTCGGTGTCAAAATCCTCGAACAATGATGAACCTTGTCTCTTAAAGTTAACATCTACTTTCGCGTTGCCATCGGAGTGATTTAGAATTGAAAAAAAGTAATATAAGCCCTAGGCGCTATGCGTCTTGTATTTATTTACTTTTTTCTCTTTTTGCTGCTGAGGTTCAAAAATTTTTCAACAATTTCTGGAAACGGACTACTGGATTTAATGTTTAGATTTAAAATCAGTTGATCAATAAAATAAAACATTTGATGACTTGTCCTTGTAAAACTGATAGAATATGACCATTTCAATCTTAGAAACTGATACAAATGAAATAAAAATTACTTTAGATGTTTCATTGATTTACACTAATAAATTCGGCCCTTTCCGTGTTCTCTGACCTCTGGACCCTTACAGAAGTTCTCACATAAATGCTTACAAGTAGGCTTTTTACAATGAATTGAAATCAGTTTACCATCACCGTTGAAGAGAGCTTAATTGTATAAGAAAGTGATGGTCACCACCTTTTCACTTCATTCAAAATGTCAGTTGGGTAGTGGAAGGCAATAATGCCAACAGTGTCTAAAATAACCGTAACTTTCTTTATTTTGCAAAAAGCAGTACTTCAATTCATTTACTACCTCGTACACATCACAAATTGAGCACATCCGACCACTTCAGCAACATACTCTTAACTGACCCAAACAAAGGTTTCAGAGTGTTACATTCGTAGGGTAACACCTTACCGGGAATTCCTTTTAATTAGTGGTACGCTACCTGAAAGTGGATCTTACATGTCGTATATAAATAGTGACAATTTCATCATATTCAGATCTTGGAAAACAATTACTTCTCAACCCTCAGCCTCAACAATTGCATGACAAAGCTGTTGTGGCATATTTATTACAAATTCTTTTTGTATGGCTTTTAGACCTTCGTTTTATCTTACAAGTGGTTTTATTGACAACGGTCATTTCAGATGAGGAAAAGGCAGGCTTGTTGATGAATAACAAATCAAACCTAACTTGAACTTTAACATACCCAGACACGTGCTTTGACCTGCCAATTTGTACCCCCGATCACATGTTTTCATATCCATTTGTACAACCTCAAAGGCTGAAGTAGATGGAGATAATGTAATTGTTGAGCGAGATTATAACATATAACATATTTTCCTTTATTGTGGTCGAATACCTTGGAAGCATTGGTACATTCAGCAACGTTTCTTTTCCACAAACCTCACACTTCGAGATATGCGCGAAAGTCTATTAAAATGTCGGCCATTTTGAATTTATGCAAATTAGGTCTGACAAATGTCAGATTTTAGCTCGATTGCTACATTTGTATTTCTTGATCTCGAAAACCCGGGTATAGGCTCCAATATAATACTTCTACGAGTCTCACATTTCGAGATATGGGAAAAAGTCTATCAAAATGGGGACGTTTTGACAATATGCATGCAAGTCAACCCTAATATAATGTCACATCTTAGCGTCACTGCTAAAATCGTGTTTTTAGCAGTTTGTAGTCCTTTTGGGGAAGTAGCTCCTTTGGGGTAGCAGAATTCTTTCTGGAATAACGATTTGTTTCTCCCTTTAGCTCTTAGCCAGAGACTGAGTCGAGGGGACTTTGGGTAAAAGACGTGGAAAACATGAGCAAAGGTCCTACAATAATTCTTCTACGAGTCTCGTATCTCCAGATATTAACAAATATCTATTAAAATGGTGGCCGTCTTGAGTTTATGCAAATTAAACATATTTTCTCAACTCGGGTTTCATCAGACTTTCAGTATGTCATTATGGGTACTTCAAAGAAATGCATTGTACAGAAAAACCTTTGTTAGCAATTAGTTCTAGGTTAAACCCCAAAAATATCATAATCTTTCTTCGATTAAATATTACTAATTTGAAGAATAATGTATGTTTCACAAGCAAAGTCCTTTTATTTTAAATAAAAAGTTATGTTGGAATGGAAGAGGTAGTCAAAGTTGTGCTGGTTCAAACAAAATATTCAAGGGTCATAGGATATGTAAGGATGGGCTCATCATTTTCATTGATAGCACAATAGACCCCAAAACATTGCAATTATTTTCGTTTTTTGTAGCACATTATAACGTGAACAACTATTTTGGCTTGAGTGAATTACTCTCAATGTTCAAGTTTGCTCACACTTCAGATAATGATCGTGCGTTTCTGGAGCTTTTTCTTCAATTTATAGTCTAACTTTTCGTAACATGTCTTTCATAACTACCGACAAACTTCATTGTCTAGCTATGTATTTTATCAAAACATATCAAACATACTATAACTCTCATGATATCAACAGGTCCTCAACATTTCGAGAAGCTGTAATTTATATTTAACTGTCGGCGTGCCTTTATAAGTGTATCTTCGAAGTGTTCCTGTAATTTTGACAATCATACATGCTTAACTTTGTACTTTAATAGTTTAACGGTAACTTTCTTTTGTATTCATGTTTTGATTTTTTTCGGATGTGTACTGAATAGTTAGAAAATATAACCAATATTGAACTGTAGGCAATGTAATACATGGAGAGAGGCCGTAGTAGTTTAGCAAAGGTGTAACCTTATTTGTTATCGTTTTATACCCTTCATCGGTTTATAACACCTTCTTTACTGTATTTATGTTTTGTGCTCAGCTAAAATCATAGAATACGTTTGGCCATGGGCAGCGATCCCGCGGAAAGGGGAATATTTCCCCCGGTAATTGAGATATCGCCTATTGACTCACACAGTAAATTATTTGACAATGGGGCCATGTCCCCCTCCCCCAAAATATTGAAAGCAAATCGCCCCCTTGCGTTTGGCAGACGATCAAATTCAACACACGTACAAGTTTTCTCCATTTGAGGATCGTACAATACTGTGTTTCAAAGTTGGTCATCGGAAGGTTACTTGCTTACTATTCAACCAAAACATTTCCGTACAAGAAACGCCAGGTTCCCTTAATACCTTTACCCTAATTTAAAATTAAAAGAGTAGTGAACTCTATGTTCTAATATTGCGGACATTGTGCCTGTTTTACTTCCTGTGAAAAGGTGACTGGGCAGATAGCATAGAAACTTTAAACTAGTTATAAAGGCTTCTTCGAGAGAGATTCAAACGTAAACACTCGTGAAACCCATCGGCGTAGGCTGCACAAGCCCCTTGGTCACAGGAAAACACAACTAAAAGGCTTTTACACTTTAAAGAGCATGTTTGCGTATTTGAAAATGTAAAATACAGTGGTCATTCATTAGTGTGGTCGTTATGTTTTTTGAGAAATGAACATGCAATTTTGAAAGATTTTTTATCAAAATTTGACACCATAGAGTTCATAACTACATCAGATTTGAACACTTGGTAATTGATATCTGTCAATGTTTCCTAAACTTTACAATTGTTATTTCATGAATGAGTGTTTGAATGAAACAATAGTCACTTAAGGGAAATATAATAAAAGCACATAAAACGTGCACAGCTCTGTGATGAGTCATTCTGTTTCTTTTGTAAGTTTAACTGTAATATGAAGGAAGCCTTGATCAATAGAAACTCTCTTCATGTCAACAGAATGTTAAGATAGTAAAAGTCTGATAACAATTGTCTAAATGATGTGATATATATGCAGAAGCGGGTAATGAGAATTAGAGGTCCGCCAAATGAGATTAAATGTAGAGTATGATGTTTCGTTTCCTTTGTTACAAAGTCATATATAAGTGTTTTGATCTGACAACCCTCTGACGTTCGGAAAACATTTGCTATAAAATGAAATGGAACATCTAATTAAGTAGTCAACGTAATGTGGTTTAATACTATGTAATATGTCCAATGTTTTGTTTGTTATCTTAATGGTGTAGCGACACAGGGTAAAGACACTGTCACCAAGGACTTTCAAAGCCGAAAAACAAATACATAGGGAACAACGAATTTCGTTCACCCTAAAGTGCTGGATCCTCAAATAACTACTAATTTTACTATATGAAACGCCTTTCACAAGACTTTTGCTCCGGCATATCCTTATGCTTCATATGTAAGATAAAGCTTTACACAGAAAATTCTATATTATGACGATACTGTGAATAAGGCAAGGTCATGCGAGGCAAATAGTTGGCTCTTCACTACTCTGCATGACCATATAAGCCGACGAGGAGTTTTGTGGGTGCCCATAGTCTAAGTATGGACAGTTATTGTGAGGCCATGTGGGAATTACGCTCGTTATTTATGGGCAGATATTCAAGAACTAATGGTGGAGTGATTATTAAATTTGGTCCATGTGGGTTGTGATGCATTTTCAGTGGACATATTTTCATGTTCAAATGACAAACTGACCATTTAGGCCGTCATTGACTTAAAATGTGCTTGAAACAATGGACGTCATGGCCATCATATGAAGTATTTTGTGCGCTGATCCATAAGGTCGAATGAGGGCTAAGTCACCCAGCATTTAGATCTAAGATTTATATTCTTCATGATTAGGGCTAAGGAAACTTCAACAGAATGTTGAGTATACTTTGAATAAACTACACTCTCAAGTACCAAAATCTAATACCAAAGTCCAAATATTAATAATGATCAAATGCCACTACATTCACACCAAATAAGGAATTTTATAGCTTTTGTCGGTCTATTTACTCCATTCAATTCCACATACAACCATATAAAAGAATAGCTCTGTTGTACGGCTCTTCTCGCACTTTATATGGTCACTAGCCTTGATTACTAGTAGTGTTTTTCTAATGTCCATCATTTGTACTATATTGCATGTATTTGTTAAATGATACCTTTGGTCAGTGATGATTTTTGTACATATGAGAAATAAACTGGATTGAATACGAGGCTGCCAGATACTTCGATACATGAATACAGAGTGCTGGCATCGAGTCCAGTTATGACCCAGAAATAATACATTTTTTGGCGAAAACTAGACCAAATGAGATTCACAGTAATATGTTATTCATTTCAAATGGAGCACTCATGAATAGGCTCATTATTTCAAAAATGCACCGGTCGTCCATAACGGCTCAATATTATTACATTCAAAGACAGTATAGCGCAGGAGGCGCAAGACCAATTACTCTCCTCAAAAACCGTAGTACCTCATAAGGCGAAGTTCCCGCCATTTTAGTAAGCAAATGACGTACGTAACCGAGACGGTGTGTGCGAGTAGGCCTTGGGCCAGAGGTACTCCACGGGCTAACCCCACCCAACCCTACCCAATATTTTTTTTGGAAAATGAAACCTTATGAACCTCTGAACACGAAATTAATTGGTAACAGTAAATATTTTGGGTCTCACTCGTCCAAAATGGCTTCCAAAAACAAAACGGCGGCAAAATTATCAATATTTTGTATTAAATAATAATAAATTAATAATCTTAAAAATACTTTTGAGTCTTCTACTCTTAAAATTTGGTCATATTTTATGGAAAAAAATCCCAAATTAGTTTTAGGGACCATTCTGGCGGGACTGAGGTTAACCAAGATAGCGGAGAAGCAAAATGGCCGACAAAATGAATGAAATATTTCCAAAATTGTCTAAAAATATTGCAAATTTCCACAATACCAATTCAGAATGAATGATGTAAATAACTATTTTATAATTGAGCCTGAACTTTACAGTCCTTGGGACGAGAGAACTTGCCAGCCAATGTGGCGGAAAAGCGCCGACAGAGTAAAACAAATACAGTGGAAATTCCCGTAAAAATAAGGAAATAATTGAAATACAAACAATCACAGAAAATATTCATTAAAAATATGCTTCGATTGAAAATCCTAAATTTTTTTATAGGAGATTGTACATGAAATTCAAAGCATGATTTCTGATATTTTGTGCAGGACCCCACCCTAACCAAGATGGAGGAAACAACAAAATGGCCGCTAATAAAACAACCATCATGCATAAAAATAATATGAAAAATAATCACTAAAAATATTTTGGCTGCCCTTAAAATCTGGCATATTATGGCGGAAAAAGCAAAATGGCCGCCTATGCAATAATTATGTCAATATATTATAATAATAAGAAAAATAATCATTAAAATACTTTTGGCGAATGTAAACCTAACTTTTATGCCAAATAATTTAAAGTTATTGCAAATAATATTTTTGCTGGAATTCATGTCAACCTAGATAGCAGAAATAGCAAAATGGCCACACATGAAATTATCATAACATATTGAAATAACGAGAGGAGTATTTATGAAAAATATGTTTTGACACAGTTGCTCTTACTATCTGACCATTAATTAAGCCAAGTGATCAAAATTTATTTGTTTTGGCAGTTTTTTGTTGGAATTCACGCCAACCGAAATGGCAGAAAAACTATATGACCCCCTATTTAATAAAAAAAGACTTAATGATTATTTTTTCTAATTATTACAATATATTGTAATTATGATCTTGTCAGCAATTTTGCTTTCCACCCATGTAGGTTGACTTAGATCCTGAAAAATTTTCAGAAAATACGTTTTGAATATTCATAAAAGTCTTTGGACGTAGTCTATAAATAAGGCTGTCTCTCTGTCAAAAATATTTGACATATAGGTGCCTTTATTGATCTGACGGCCATCATTAGGCCAGGAATCAAGACAGCATCATGGATCCTCATGTGAAATAGACTTGTCAACTAATAAGTGCTGGCTTAACTGTGATGGCTTTCAGAACCGTGATCATGGATGAACACTGGTGATGATCGAATTGCCTTGTCTTGTTCTGCGGGCCAGGATGATAGAATAATCCTGTGTGTGGTGCTCCCTGTCTGTCATACTGTCATAAGAGGCAACTAAATGGGAGGATTTGAGCAACTAGAAGACGCTGTATGACATTCTCATATTGCAAGGCCTTAGCTTGCGGCAACTACCCCCGAGATTTCCAAAAAAAAAAAATGAAAAATAGCCGACTTGAGATAAAATACTAAGATACTGAACATTTTACTGCCTAAATTATGATTTTAAGGACCCCCAAAGGCTCCCAAAACCTAGAAAATCGCATATAAGAATCCCTTTTCTTCCCAATTCTTTCCAGGAGGTCCCCGAAAGCACGCCGTGGATGCATTCTTAGGCGGGAGCAAGACGGTACAAGATGCCTTGCTTGAATACACCAGCATATACATTGACTAAATATTAAATACCGTAGCCTACGATTACCTTTAATAATTAGCTAAACTCAAATGAGATGTTGAAGAAACTTTTAATTTAAAGGGCATAAGCAGTTGCCGCCATGATCTTTTTTCGAGACCATAGCTTAGTTTCAAAAATGTCATATTATTGCACTTCAAGTATCTTTCTTGTGCAGTATAGTGGAAATTTTGCCCTTTAATATATGCCATTTTCATTCAGTGTTGGACTATTCTTTGAATTAGTATTTTAGATGAAAATACCAAACGCAACAGTGAAACTCCCATTGAAATCGCATCGTTGGTTATCAAGATATTGATTTTATGTTAGCCAGGTCAACGCATTTGCAGTACGCTGCGTTTTCGGCGTTTCATACAATGCATCAAAGCTGCTTACTAAAATGGTGAAAGCTCTGCTCCATTGCATACTACGCTCAATTATGTGCAATTTAGCATGACTAACTGGTCTTGCGCCCTGGGCGCTATACTGTCTTTGATTACAGGTGCACCCTCATTGAGCCAATGTCTATGCAAGTGGTAAGTGGGCCTAGAATGGGGCCACTTGGGCTTCACTGAGGTTGGCCCATGTGTCTTATCTATTAGGAGATCCACCGTTTGCAGCCCATGTTTACCTATTTGAACCCCATGTGGGCATATTCAGTGGAGGATCCAGAAATTTGTGGAGGGGTGACTATTGAGCTGTGTCCTGAGGGAGGCCCAGGGTGTAAGGGGATGGGTTGTCCACTCCACGCTGGAAAATGTTGTTTAATCATGTGTGCTCAGATGCGAACTGGTGAAATAATTGACAAATATTTTGTCATATTTCAGGGCCTGAAATAGTACCACAAATTAGACAGTTGTACTGATTTTCCCCCAGAAATAAGACAAAACTGCTCCTTTCTCATCAGGGCATTTCTATCATACATCTCCAGAAATTTGGTAGTTTCTAGTTATAGCCTCTCAACAGGGGCGAATCCAGGAATTTTTTCAGGGCGGGTTGTCCGAATGTTGGATTATCATAAACTAGCCTCGGATACAATCTGGTGCACAGTGGCGTACCCAGAATTTCTCTCAAGGGGGCCATGCAGTATGTTGTGTGATGGTCGGGCTGGGAAGGGATCTAAGGGGAGTGAGAGTCCCCCTCCCCTTGACAATTTTTGAAAAATTGGGTGTCCTCACATGCAGTCTGGTGCCACATATGCTACCTTTTGAAGTAAACTTTATATTACAAATTTTCGTATTTTTAGGAACTAAAAAAAGAGATCGGATCAGTGAGGGGGGGGGGACATGGCCCAATGATGCCCCCTTTGTAGGCCAGTGCTGGTGATACTTCTTCCAGTTCCTGGATTTCCCGATATTCCCGAAATTATTCTCTTTGCAGAAAATTTCCAGAACAGCACCAAAATTTCCCGACATTCGTGTAATTTCGCGAAGAGTGTAAACACTGGCTATACACCTCCGAAGCTTTTGAAACTATTCAGTGTCACTGAGACAATTCGTTGGTGCATGTTTTGAGCTTTAATTCAAAGTGGTTGGGTTTTAGATTTGAATGAAAATCTGCTCAATCGGACACTTTTTGGTCTGAAAATGAAGATTTTAGGCACTTTTGGCCTAGTTTCTCCTAACGGAGAAAAAAATGGTCAAGGGCAAAGGGTCCGGACTCAGTTCAAGTTTCCTTTTCTTCTTCCTTTTTAAATTTAACCTCATTAAATTTACAAATTGTCCTTTTAAAAATGGGTGCCACAGTTGGTGTGTGTGTTTGTGTGTGTGTGTGGGGAGGGGGTGACTGGTCACCCTAGTTACCCCAATATCCGCTCCTGATATTTGATTTGGTACTCACTAAGAGGAAGAGTACTACTATGTCACGATACATTCATCATGTGTGATAACATGCTACGTTTTGTTCTCCATATCAAGTAAAGTGCTACATCATGTTTGCATAGTAACATGTTGTTGTGTTTACAATGTCTCTGTGTAAATTTAGCCAGTCTGTATATAAACGACTTGCATCCTTACGGAAAGTTTTCAGTCGTTGTAGACTTTGTCAGGTCATGATAACGCCATAAATGCTATAACCATGATCCATTGAAATTATCTTTCTTTGATCATTCCAGATGTTACTTTTTAGCAAAGTACAATTTTACTTCACTTCTGCTTTTAGGTGATGCAAAAAGCTAGCAATGTATTAGTATAGGCATCGTCGCTGAATATTATTCTCCTCAACCGAAAAGGTGTTTTTTCTCCATGTATTCTTCGTTTCTTCTCCGTTTCTTCATGACTTTGTAAACTGCGATCATCCAAGTCAAGCAATAAATATAAATAAATTCAACATTGGGCAGTAAACGTGTTTGGATAATACCTTACTATTAAGGAGATTTATCTGCAATAATGTGTCACAACTGTGCATTGTTATAGGAAAGCCTCACCATGTATCTATTCAGTATCTTTCAGTGAGATGCATTTTTTCTCATTAAAATTAATTGGCTTAAACAGTCAGAATTAGAAGGCGGCTGTTAGGAACAAGGATTCTTAGGCCTTATAGAGTCCTTCTTTCTTAAAGATCAATAGGTTGATTATTTAAGTTTGTTGTCCCCTCGGGGACGTAGTTCCTTTGGGGAACAGAACTCCTTCGGAAGTAACGTTTGGTTTCGCCCCTCGGTTCTTCGCCAGAGAGTCGATGGGGCCAGGGAGCTGATGGGACTTTAACAAAGTAGTAACCCTTCTTTCATATTATTTACTAAATTCGATACTCAGAACTAATGATTGTGTAAGATAGGTGTATTAGAAAACAACCGATGTAAGTAGCTTGTTTGATTTTATAAGCGTGTAAATTGGTCCATTATTTAGTCTGCAAAGGCCATGAGACAGCACCATCTCCTTGGTAGAAGCAATTCGTTGACCTTACATACTAATCTGTCAACGAATATTTGCAAATTCCAAAGAAATAATACAACTTTATTAAGTTCGGTACGGTAACGATAGGGCTACGGTAAAAATTTTATTTGTCCACATTCGTCCTAAGCCTATAAGCCGCTGCCTAGTGATCGTCAGACTTAAATCCGCTATTCCATATGACATTCATCCAAAATTTCCCAAATCTTTCGCCTTCCTATACCATGGATGATTGAATGCAATCTAATATTCCTGCTCAATCTGCTTACACAGGTGTTTTCCACTGTAAAAGCACTAGTTATGGCTGTCACTGAGGAGTGGAAAGTTTCTACCTTAGATATGTGTATATTACTTTTACACACCACTTTTCATGTCTGTAGAAACCCATCCATGTTCACATGTTATTACAGTTTATTATCGAATATTTAATTATTTTATCGTGACCACAATGGAATAAGGCTTCAGATGTAACCTGAAATCTACATAAAACACATGCTGGATGCTACGCGAAAACGTTTTAAAACCTAACCATTCTATATTCGACGTTTTGACGTGGGGTATAAATTAGCAAACGCAACACATACAGCAGTTGCAAATGCAAGGATCTCGAAATGCATTTCCATGGATAGATAGTTAGATGGGGTTTTAAGCCTCAACTTATAACCTCTTGGTTTAATCTAGCGGCGCCCACTACCTTTTTTCCAGTTGTGGGGCACTGGATTGTTTTCCCTTACTCCATTGCTTATGCGAAGCATACGCTCAACGGCAGTAGGTTCCGTTTTTTAAAGTCTTTGCTATGACTCGACCTGGGAATCGAGCCCGGGCCTATCGCCTGAGAGGCGGATGCTCTACCACTAGACCAAACACGTGGTTTTTGCATTTCCATGGAAGATACCTGCATCAATCAATTGGGCCCTCGAGCTCACAGCTTCACTTAAAGGCCAATTCTCGTCATCCCAGACAGCTCCAGTTTTCCCAACTATGTAACTAGTCGCTCCTCCCATAAGTGTGTAAAGCTCCTTGTGCAGACGTAAACCTATTTTATTGCTTCAGGCCATGTCCTTGTGGGCACACACGGCTATAATGTGTAGTCCAAACACTTTCTCTGCATTGTGTGGTATATAAGTTACTCTGCATCATTTGAATTTTTAAACTTTGTTGTCAATCAAAGAGCATGCAGCAGCCAACTGAGAATTTTGATACACCAAAAATGTACTTTGAGGTGATGGCTGTCTGTCGTTAAACTGTGCATCCACACACAAAGCAAGGGAAGGGAAAGCTGATCATTATGCTTCGTTTTTGAGAGGTTGAACGGGTTACTACCAAGACTTTTCTCTTTAATCCACCAGGGGTTGTTAAACGACAAACTAAGGGTGCGGACCAGCTTGTAAAACAACTGAAGATGAAAAAAAAACAACAATATAGCAAACGTGAAACTCTAAAGACAACCAAGATACACTGTTAAGCACCAGCCGTCCATCAGTCTATTTTATTTCAAAGTTTTTCTGTCAAATTAACATTTAACCCATTGTCAAGTCTAAAACGACCAAATTTTAAATAATGCACTTGTGCCGTTTGGATGAAAAACGAACGATGTTAGAAAAGATCGCATTTAAGTAATTGCTTTGAAAATATTTGAATGGTATACTTATGGAATGTACAATATTGAAAAAAGTTGACCTCTTTACAGTGCCACTCGATCCAAATAAACGTAATAACGCCTGAGTAAATTGACAAAAGTCATTGATACTCTTCCTGAACAATTACTACGTTTAGACGAAGACACAAGAAAAGACTCCGCGAAAACTGATGTACGGTTTCAAAATGGGAGTATCCCACTCGTATGATCGTTTTCTAACATATGTTGGGAAAACAATCTTTAAATAATTTCAATCACATATAAACCTCCATAATAAATAATGTATCAAATCTATGATAAGTTTCCCAATAGACCATATCTGAACAGAATGTTCATTACACTTTTCACAAAATAGTCAAGTCCATCAGATGTTCCGTCGAATCTGACTTGACTGGGTATATTATTTATTGTACATTTAGTAAAAATACAAAATGTGCAAAATATTTCAAAGTTTACGCAACAATTCCAACAACATGGAATTGTTTCGCACGCTTCCTCACGTCACCTAACATTTGAGTGGTATGTAATGTTGAGTAGCAGATGCCTTGATATGTCTGCGACAGCACCCCGACCTGGAGTCGGAGCAAAAGGAAAAGACACCGCCCCTTTAGAAACGTTTTTCCCTGGAAAAGTCTTCAGAAAAAATCACTGTTGCCTTCATGAATATTAACCTATGCCGAAAAGTATTTCATCTCGCAGAAGGTATCTCGCCTCCATTCAGAAACATGTCTGACAAAGAGCCTAACATTCATGCTTACAAAGATAAATGCATCTGATATTTCAACGGTTATTTAATAATTGTGCAATAAATGTGTTTTATTACAGGAAACTAGATGTATGAAAGGATTTGTTGCATTGTATCTCCACGGCAGCATGCTTCTTCAACTCTTTGGAACATTCGAGCGATGCTCTCAAAGATTCTGATCCCAGTAGCTATGGCTACGTCTGTCAATCACGTCTTTCAATCTTGAAGGTAACCCTCTTTGATTAAGCCCTCAGTAGTAGAGTTCAGTTCAACTAATCTTCGAGTAGAGAAATGTTGAACAAAACGGACTTAAAAACTCCAATAACTATGGTGTATTCAGTCAGGATCACATTGTCCCGAATCTTGTGCGTCAGAAGTCTTCTCTGGTTGACTTTTGTCGGGTAAATTGTCGTTTTCGTTGCTTGTGGCCTTCTCAAATGGAAGTAATTCATCGAAAATCTCAGGTTCTCTGACGTATATTGACCGGCTATAAGGCTGACCCGACGACGATGAGGAAGAATATTGCCGAAATATGGTTGACTACAATAGGATATAGCAAAAAAAAGACGGCGCCATTACGAAAAAGATGATAACTTACTGAATTTATATGTGGTATGAAAACGATGGAACAAGGAAGAAGAACAAATATCATTTAGAGATAAAGATAAGTTTGCAGATTTCAAACAGCGTCCTCGTTAATTCTTCCGTAAGATCGCAAGGGAAGGGGAGGGGGTGTTAAGTTGTACAGGAGAGGTGTAAAATAGGAGAGGTCTCAATTTCAGTCAACCCTCCAATAAGGTCAGCAATCAGCACAGAATTGCGATCCACCCAAGCCTCAGAAAACAATATTCTAGTCTACAGCTGCAAATAAATATTTTATTTTCTGGCTGATTGGTTACTAACAATCCACAGATATCCATTAATACGGCAAGTTTGGAATTCTGTCGAACATGAGAATACTTCAAATATAATAGTTGTAAGTTACCGGCCTATACATTAATCACAATCTTAATCTGCATTTTAGAACAGCTACGTAAACCTACAACAGGCCAGATAATAAAAGACCGTATGGAAGTCGGAAGCAATTGAACTCTCACATTTAAATAATTTACTTCAAAATTTGAAAAAGCTGCACTTGTTGGCATCTGAGTTTGCGTTTATCTATTCAAAAACAATCTGAATGTAATATTCTTGAAGCACAACTGCCCCTAGGATGCCATAATATTCATATCTTACATAAAATTTGTTACAGATTTTACCCCGAGTTCCCTTCGAAAGGACAAAAGGCCCTCCCAAACTGGTGAACCACTTGTTCAAAATAATTCTCACAACAAATTTTCATTTCACCTTTTTCAAATAGACCTATATGTATCCTTATTAGATTTCTGTTTCCCTTTGTATCTGTCTGACCTATAAATTTCCTGCCAATTTTTGCTTTTAGTGTTTTAAGGAAACCATTCGCCATTCCTTTCGTTTTCTACTTGTCAAATACTTTCTACTTATTATTTTCATGTATGAGAAAAGGAAAGTTTCTTGGAATACAATACTTTGCTAGAACGAGAGCTTTGTCTCCCGGATGATGACCCATATTACTGCCTTCACATGAGATATCGCGGTGGTCATCAAAGCACGATTTTAAATGCGTGACCAAATTCTCCAAGCAAATGCACCACTCGTCATGTGCATTCTCTACCTGGAAAACAAGCACTTGTCGACTTTGTCAGCTAGACCAGAATCGCGTCATCATGCATCACCCTAAAATTGGATTAGAACGGGCACGTCATCTGATCTTAATAGTCCTTCTGCATAGTCCTTATGCATTGACATCACGCGACGTCATTTTAGAGGCAAATGAAGCACATGGCCCGCACGCAGTAGACCTTGTAAGCCCTTGTAGAAGACTTAGGTGCGTATCCGACTTGGTTGACAAATCAACCGTCTGCATTTGTTGGTGTAACTTGGGTCTTGCAGTGATAGGCGCCTGCCTCGAAACGAGGGAGCACTGTCTACTCTGTGACGTCATATGTATAAGGTCTATAGCATGTTTTTTTTTCAAACGCATCTGAGTTTGTTAAAGTGGAAACACGTATACTTTCTAACCTGACATTAACCTGACGTGCTTATGTTAACAGAAATTAAGGAAGTTGGTAATCAAATTGATGAAGCACTAGTTATCTTGATCACTTAATTTGCTGCCCTCATATATATGAATGAAACTGTAATCATGAAGAGAAACTGCTAATGCCGCAAGTAGTATCAAGATGATGAAATCCTTTTCCCATTTCAAAATAGATTATGTCTAGTTATGTAGTTTTGCGGGGAACTACAAAGATGTTAAGGAAACTGCAAATAATCATTGAGTATCTTTTAAAGCAGATAAGGCCTTTGAATAAGGAAGGTACATTTTTATACGGTCAGCGAACTTTGGAAATGAGGCTACATATCAGAACGTTAGAAAATAACCTCTACCAAGTCTATGTAAACTAAATTAAATGTGAAAATGTTATGTTAACCTTGGCAAAGATGGGTTTATTAATTTGTTCAAATGTACCCTTGGAGAAACGAAGATACAAATAAACTGCTTGATATCTAATCAAAAAAAGCCTAACAAATCATTGAATTTAAAAACTTTGTTAGCCGTTAACGCTTGCGATGACTGGAGTTTTGTAGGATAGCAAGCTTAAAAGGGAAGTGTTTGAAATTAAACGCTTACCTCGCTATAACATTTCGAAGTAATGGAAATATCAAAGATGTTTGCATCTTCTTTCCTTTTTCTCGACTTCGATTTGTAGAAGTAAATTACAATTATTAACATCGATAGGATGGCAACGCCTAGGCAGACTATTATTGTTCTTAGAATGTCTGCTGGCTCTGTGAACATAAATAAACAACAAATTTATACCTGTTAAGTTTGAGGAAATCGAAAAGCGTTCTCTTCATACAAGTATACGCTTTACAAAGATCACATTAAAAGCATCTATTTCAAATAAGAGGAATCAACGTCGGAAACCATAATTATACTTTTTAATCCACAACCAAAACGGGCGGGCAGAGGTAAAGGAACGCAGTCGACAGGACGATGCATTCTTGACATAATACGCTTTTTTGGAAGACAATTGGCTAACCATTCATCTTTAGCTGTAAGGGGGCAATTGATAAGATCTTACAAAGGCTAGCTTAGCTGGGCATGCAGTTCAGCAGGACAGTTGGTGCTTTACTAAGCCTAGTTGGTAAATTATTGGTATTTAGGCAACATTATCACCTTTAGTTTTTTTACCTGAGTTGGTATTGACCTAGGGTAAACCTAAGTCACTACCTAGACACCAACTAGTTCTTTCACTAACTGTCAACATAATGTTATGACCAGATGAATCATAGAATGAGTAGAATTTCGGCATGCTACGCGAAGACTAGTTGTGAACTAGTGATGAACATGGATTACATCAGTTATCCTGATGTATTGCAACATGCAATACATCAGCTACACTATCATAGTGTTGCCATCTAACCGCATTAAACAGAGTGAAATTCAACCACAAAGCACCAATATTGCTATTGTTCTGGTGGTTAACTTAACTTTCCTAGTATACAACTAAAAGTGGAGGTTGTTAGATGGTAAGGTTTCTCAAATTATAATTTCATAGCCAACTCCATAGGTGGAGTATCCTTCTGTGGCCTACCTGGCTGCTAAGTTTGTTAAGAGTCATGAATACGGACCCAGAAGTGATTTGTAACTATTTATTTAGATGAAATGTAATATTCATTACAATATACTCTGTTGAACTGATCTCATATTTCTTATTCAACACTCACAACGTCTCATTTTACTACGAACGTGATTCACAGTCCGTTCTGTACAGATTTACTAAGTGCTTTCACATGGGTTGCACGAAATTCCAAGAAGGTTCTATTAAAATCCTTTGCTCCGCCAAAAGAATGTAGACCACTCTACACGTTGTATGGGCTCAATATCTTTGTGGGTGTTTACTTTACTCTTAATGCCAGATTAACCTTAAGAATGGAAACATAGCCTACAGTCACAAAAGGTGGTACTTCTATTTACCTATAGTTCTGTTTCATAGCTGTTTTTAAATCAATGTTTGAAGAAGTTTTAATACAAACTTCAGCGTGATATCAAAACACCGATTGTTATTTTATGGGTATAAAACAATTTGACTCCTCAGTAAATTATCCTTTAAGTGGTTGTGGTTGCCATCTGGCTGGAGACTGTAGCGGCTACTTCCAGAACTCACACTTAGAGAAGCCCGCCCTTTGTTTCTGGCGTTATTCTCAGAAACTTAGCGGGCCAAATTTTGGATGCAACTCTTTGTCCCCGACAAATGACTAATTCTTCATCATCCTACAATCAGCTTAGATGAACATAGGATTCACGATACATTCGCTCTCGACTCTCCAACGACTTAAGGCACGAGCCTGCGTCCACTTTGGAGTTTTACATATTTCTTGGATTTATACCGATTTTTAAATATTTTACATTGCCGAAGTGCCTATACCGACTATCTTCGATCAGCGTTTGTAACTTTTATTTGATATCGCTGAGTGACTACTTGTAAATCACTCTAAGGAATACTTTCTTTCGACTTTTCCTATTTCAAAGCCACGTGGTGCCCGACAGGAAAGCTTAAAAGTTATATTCGATTTGGTATCTTTGGAATCAATCTTTTAAACGCATTTTGTAATGATTGGAATATCTACCCGGACTGGAATATTGACCACGGATTTAGCCAGAGCAACTACAAACGCGGACTTTTGATTTGTTTTTGGTGAGTACAGTTCTGATTTCCTTATTCGATCTGTGTGCTACCCTACTCTCCTAAAAGACTTTGGTTTGCTCACTAAAAGTTGTACGTACAGTCATATCAATTGATCGAATAGATAAAGTTCCGCTGGTAGCAATATCGCTTAATTTCTGAAGCAATCAAAACCTCGCTACTTGTTTAGCCCTAATGAAATACTCAGAACAGAAGTTTTAGTACAATAGACTGAAGACAAGTAACTTACTTAAAGTGTCCCCAAGTTTTAAGTAACTAAAATGTTATTACCGAAGCTTGAAAATAAGTGTCATTGGTCCATCTACCATTTAGTTAACCGAGACTGAAATTTTTGTAAGTCATTCACTCAATTTGGACACTTGATTTTGGAAAATTTCGTGATGACCTTTGTGCACAACTTACATTCTCCTTCCAAATATACCGTTCATGATCTGACTAGAGTATACTGCATATGTACTAGATGATACGTACAGTCAAAGGGACTAGTATCAACAATGTATGTGTGAAGATTTCGAGTGATGGAGAATTATTGAGGGAGGAAATTCTTAAAAAAGTAAAGACTCTGAGAAGAACTTGTTCTCCAATAAACTATAGTGCGGACTTTTGTATGATGAATCTCTTGTGTGCAGCCATTTTGGTGTATACAGGCAGGTATCATTTGGCTGTAGTGTCATTTGTTGTAGTGTCTGATTTATGATACCGTTTATCATGATTGCCTCCGCAATTTCTCCGCAATGTTGTAGAGAGTCCCACAGTGTAAGTCTTAAGGCACTATGTTGGATAGATTCAACCTCATCTGAGTTCGTGTTTTGATTCCACTCGTAACTAGCTACAATGAGGACGAATGTGTCTGGATATCTTCGGAACATGTCTGTATGATTCAACAGGAGAAGCCAAGAATCTCATTCCTTTCTCGCTAATATTTTCAACATTTACATTTCAACACAAGTTGGTGGTCATCTTGACACCTTATTCTTGGATCCTATCTTAAGGGAGGGGATGGCCCTGATCAATGGCGTAGCTTGACATTTTAGGTGGAGGGTAATTGGCAAAATATTCCGAAACATTACTATCCCGATAGAAGAATTTTGAAGGTTAGGTATGTTTTCGAAATCATTTGTAATGCTGTTATATGTAATTGATACATACACATGGCCATGGACGTGCGCAGAGAAAAAGAAAGGACAAACAGTTTTTTCTGCATAGGTTGCACCGCTCGTAAGGTGAGGTAGACGAAATCTTCTCTACACGAGCGTCGAATGATCTTGGTAGTTTTTCATTTAGACAGCTGTGCTATTCTGGACCATTTCTAGAGTACATCCTGCGTCCCTCAGGTATAATTGAAATTTTAATGAAGTATTTTGGCTGAAGATGATTGCAAATAGGTGTTGACCGAAACTTTTCCATATACTTTGCAAACACGCTGGAGGAGTACCCGTCCCAGGGTCTTATGGGAAGCTCCTTTCAAAAAGTTCTTTTACAAAGATCTGAACACCAGTAGGGGGCTTTCAACAATCAATATATGTCATTAGTAGCGCAATGACCAGAAAACAAAAATCATAAATTATCGCTTTTTTTAATCACAGCCTTCTATAACGGTCTGTCCAACTGATGAGGGTGGTAGTTGGTTGGGAAAGCGAATGGTGAGGTGTGCTTCAAGACTTTTCGAAACAATAAAGTAAAGATGCCGGACATGGAGTGATAGTGAAGCAACTTAAATTCTACCTAGTCGTTTTGTTAAGAAAGCAGTTACAATGCGGCGATTATTTACATAGCGCCCGAAGCGCGCCGTCAAATTTGATTGGGCATTTTAATGCGGTTTATGCATTTTAAGCGTTACGTACGCAGTGTAGGGTTCCAGGTCCGAAACAAATAATTAGAGGTACACGCACACACATCGAAGATAAATAAACAAGACGCTAAAAATTTCCAACAGAGAAGTTGGAATTCTTTTTGCAGGGGACATCGCCCCTTGCCCCTACTCTCTAGCTACACAGCTGGCCGTGATAAGTAGGACATGGATTTTTAGAGTGGAATTTCTTTAAAAAGTTCTGTTTCCATTCCTATATTGCATCAAGGTTTTGTTTACAGAGGTTAGTCATCATTTGATTACTCTACATATAACATTGTTATCTGCAAAGAACGTGACAAGGGGATCACAGGATTGCAGACCATTAGAGGTCTAGAATATGGAAAGACAGCAAATGTTCCGTTCGACACTCCGGATATTTCACTGGAGCTTTATCAGAAGACTCAGTTTGAAGACAACATGCTGAATTCTCCCTCGTTGCAGAGAGGTGATTGTGAGAAGTTGCCAATGCAATTGAGGACGTTCAGCATAGCCTGTACCGTAGTATTCTAGTTTTGGAGTAGACGGAGGCGGCGATCCTTGTTTGCAAAGTCAGGGATTATGAGGCCAGTTTGCCCTTCGTCAAAACCATGATTTACACATGAGAGATAGTAAGTAACGAATGCAGGAGCGAGCTATTCTAAATCCACCCTGAAATAGGGTTAGGCTATTATATGGCTCAATATAACCCAAAACTGAGCATTGAATGATTGTGATACGCTCGAGCGTTATCAGTGAGAAAACTGAAAGTTACATGGAAAATAGTTTGATGGTTGTTTAGATGTCCTGTTTTTAGTAAAACTGCAACTGTGGCCGATTCCCAAGTAGATGGTTGTGTGCCTAAGCCTGTTCCTAGCCATTGGGCTCTGACTGATGACATTTCAAGTAGAGGTAAGATTCCAACTAATACGTCGTCGATGTCTAGAAAGTAGTGAAGCTTTGATAATCAGTAGCTGTGACCTCTTCAAGACTGAAGTCAGGAAGCAACGAAGGAAATTCAATTAGTGTACTGCTCCGCTGGGGACTTCAGCCAGGCGCGTGAGATCGGATGGGGACCAAATTGATGGGGAGCCTATGCCAAGTTGGAGGCATGCAGGAGAGAAGCCTACTTACTTGGAAACACATGGGGTGTGTACACGTACGGAAACTACAATAAACCACTCTGCCATCGGAGGACCCAAAACAGTAGGAGCCGGGGAGAGGATGGGGTATAAAGCCCAACAATTTACAGTTTGAAGTTTTTTGTCTTAAAACGTCCAAAATTACATCAGAAAATAGCCAAACCTCGGAGTTAGCTGGTTCCCCTTCCTTGCAATATTAGAAACCTTCCTACCGCACTGGACAGTCCATCATCGTATTGAACAAAATAGGGCTAGCACAGAATTTTTTAGAGCATCCACATGAAAGCTTCGTTGAGCTTTAAGAGTGTAAGTATCTTGCACGACTTATAAGATCTGTCATGGGTAGATGGTAAGTGTCATGGATTGGATATAGCCATAGCAAACTGATGTACGTTGAACAGATGGTTATGTGGAAGTGAGACAGAGATAGGTGGTTCGACCAAAATATTACTCTAAAGACAGTTGGGTAAACCTTTTACACAAGTTGGATCCGTAAGCCCCCTTAAGATTGTTAAGTGTAAATAACTATCCAAACTTGATAAAAAAAAAGTACCCATGTCTGCATGTTGGGTGAATTTTCAGCACGTAGGTGGTAATTGTGTAACCAACTTGGGTAGTTTTTCATACCCAATTGTTTAGGAGGTGCCATACGGACTCGACTTTGGTAAAAGTTTACTCAACTGTTTTTAATTCCTTGCCAAAGACAAAACAAATCAATGCAGTCACGATGGCGTTCGTGGGAGTGCGTATGTGTTTGTAATGTTTAGCGTGGTAACACGGTATCTCAAGATAGGAATGATGGATTTTTTTCATACTTTATATTTGGATATATCATATAAAAAGGTGAACCCTATTGATTTTTGGTGGCGGTCGGAGGTCATAACAGGTCAACAGAGGTCAGAAACGTAAACCTTGTAAACAGGCTGTCTCAAGGTAGAAAGCATGGATACTTTCCATATTTGGCATGAGCATGCATTATAGTCAGAAAATGGACCCCAATGCTTTTGGTAGATGTCAAAGGTTATCTGAGATCACTGAAGGTAAAACTTCAAAACCTTGGCACTTGCCTGTAAACATATAACAAAATAAGAAATGATGAATATTTTTCATACTTTGCAAATAGTTTTATCATATTCAGAGAAAGGATCCTATCGTTTTCAGTGAAATTCAGATGTCAGGTCAACAGAGGTCAAACACCAAAAACCTTGTAAATAGGATATCTCAAGGCGGATGTATGGATACAGGGGTGGCGCCACAGGGGGCAGGAGGGCGACCGCCTCCTATAATTTGCAAGAAAAGGGGAAAGAGAAGCAGAAAACGAAAGAGAAGAAAAGAGGAAGTGGACGAGAAAGCAAAAGAAGAAGAGAAGAGGAGGGGTGGGGTAGGCCTATATCTGATTCATATAGTTAATCCAGAGCGTCCAAGCGGCCCTATGGGGGTGTTTTGCGGTCTTTAGGTACCCTTTTACAATGTGCAAATGAAGCAAGGAAAATTTTCGTAATAGTTCAAGAATGTTTTTGGACTCCACGCTCGTATTTTTGCGTAAAAACTCCAAATAGAAGGCAGTAAAGTATCCAAAAGGGGGCTTCAGTCGGTTTGTTGACAACATAACGTTCTCTTAGACAACAAAGGCTTCTCTTCTCTTCCACCCAACCAAAACTAGAATTCACTAAATTATGAACATCTTCCAGCAATATATGATCAGTTCCAAAAATATCCCAAAGACAGCAGCATTTTGCATCTAAGCAATCTTTTTAAAGTAACAAAAGTTTCTCAAAGGGGGAGATGGGGACACCCTTTCCTTTACACCCCTCCCCAGAATGGCCCTCTCACCCAATCAAAATTAGAGTTCACTAAATTATGAACATTTTCCAGCCATATATGATCAGTTCAAAAAATATCACAAAGACAGCACCATTTTTGCGTCTAAGCATCCTTAACTTACCAAACCCCAACCCTCCCCTTAGACCCCTCCCCCAGGACAGCGATCACTCACCCCATGTTTACCCCCATCAAAATACCCTGGCGCCGCCCCTGTATGGAGACTCTTCACACTTGACGTGTGGATGCTTTGTAGTCAGAGGATGACCCCTTTTGTTTTGGTAGAGCTCAAAGTTTATGTGAGGTTACTAGAACACAAGAACCTTCACACTTGTAAACATGATATTTCAAGTTAGGAATGGTGGGTACTTTCATATTAGGAATATAAATTTATCATACAAAGTGGAAGAATATTCCAGTTTTTGGTGGATGTTGGAGGTCATGTGTGGTCACCAAAGGTAAAAAACCGAATTCTTTTAGACACAATATCCCAACGTAAGAAGCGTGTATACTTTTCATACTGTACTTGGCCTGTGGATGTGTATAGTCAGAAGATAAACCAAATTTTGTTTATTGAGGTCAAAGGTTACATGAGGTCCCCGGAGGTGAAACAGCAAAAACTTGGAAATTGCTAGTAAATGCAAAAGCTCAAGATGCAATAATTTATACTTTTGTTCCTTTGGGCTAGGAATCACTTATACCTTGGGCTTGCTAGTTAGAATATACGGTAATCCGTTCTCCACAGTGCACAAATGGTTTTACACCCTATACTGGCTTGGGTGTTCCCTCCTCTGGTAGATCTTGACCCTATCCCGGAGAGTACCGAGTGAAATAGTATGTACCCAAGAGATAAGAGAGAAAGAAATGCAAGAAAACAGACAGCGTTGTAGTTTTTCCCATACTCGAAAGACCCATGACTGTAGTCTACTGCAATTCCCAGGTGCACTATGTCGCAATGATTCGATGATATCGACTATTTTGAAAACACCACTTTGTTTGACGTGGATAAGAGACTATTTCCTTGTATGACGTGTTCCGAGGAGATCGGCTTTAGTACTCAATGTTTAAAAAATAAGATAGTGAAGATATTGAAACAAGGCACAGTAGCTTAAGGAGACCGCAAAAATACGTAGATAATAATCTGAATATCTGAATATCACAAGAATGACATCACAACATTTACTCAATCTGTCATTTTGAATTGAGTGAATAAACTTCAGACATTTGTATCTCAGCACAGAAATGTCCTGATAAAATGTTATGTGGACCAACAAAGCTTTACAGGAAAGAGGGTCATAACCTTGTTTTAACATGGTAGCAACTACCATAGTACATCGATATTAGGGTAGGCTTGATTAATCAACATATTATTTGATCTATGTTGTCATTTCTAGCCTTTTTATCTAAAAAAGACTTTAAATATAACGTGGAAAGGAACAAAGAGGTCTCTGCCCTCAAGTCAGTGACGGTACTACGTGGGGGAAAGAGGGGGCATTTGCCCCTACAGTTGCTTACCAGTGTTCCCCACCCTTCCCAATCAGATCTCAGGATAGTATCCTGAGACTTATTTATTCAATCAGAGATACGCTAAAACCTAAGAGCTTCCGGGGGCTAAGCTCTCTGGACCCCCACCAAGGACCCTAAGGAGGGTCCCTGGACCCCTCCCGCTAAAAAGTACAGTGGCCGGACGGGTGGAATAGCCTAATTCATTCAAATTATTTGGAATGTTTGCATTTGATAATGCATTTTGAACAAAAATATACCTACCCTGAGACTTATTTTTTCACCCAGAGATATGCTAAATCGTCAGAGCTTCTCCTCCTAGACCCCCACCGGGCTTTGCTCCTAGACCCTGCCAGGAACCCTAAAGCGGGCCCCTGAATCCCCACCCGCCAATGCTCGAGCTTCGCTCTCCATTTCGCGCTACTCGCGAAATTTTTGCCCCCAACATTTCATTTGCCCCCCATTTTCCCCCACTTTTAAAATCCTGGTGCCGACACTGACTCAAGCTGTCAAGTACAGACGTATATCCACAGACTTGCTGACTAGTTCTTTTGTAAGCACTTGTCACTTTCACTGCATACATTTTCAAAATAGCTTAAGGGACCCAGGTCGCTGTTAGTGGTACCTGATTACAAAGAATAAGTTATGATATATTTAGACCAAACTGTACAATACCTTCGTGAAAGATACCGATCACAGCCATTTCACCAGTCTTCTGCATATTCGTACCGCTCTTCAATAGGGTGGAAACTTGCACCATTGAGACACCATCACCATCTTGAGAGATGTCATAGGAAAGAACATCGTTTGCAACGGTATCACGCGTAATGTTCCTGCTGCCCTTATTGATTGCTAACTCCCAAAACACCTCGTAACCCACAATGCACTCTGGGCAAGAGGATGGTGGTTGCCAAATTATCCTCAAATTGTTAGAATTAGTGCGGACAGCAGAGAGATTTTCAGGTTGAGAGCGTTCCTTGTCTATGAAATGAAGAGATATATGGAAAATGCCGTTCACTTACTATCGTATTACCCATAGAGTTATTTACTCTATCCTTTGGAAAGACAGCTGTGTGCCCGCAAAATTTCCTCGTGTCTTCTACTATATAGGCTACTCGTGTATCAGCCAATATTCCTTTCTTTAACACAATTTGTAAATGCTTAAAGTCTTGAATAGCCTGAGCCAGATTCTAATGTTGCCTTCGACACATATAGGTGAGTGTAAGGACTTGCGTGTGAGTAATTGTTATATATATATATATATATATATATATATATGTATATATGTATGTATATATGTATATATATGTATATATAAATATATATATA
>WURT03374191.1:0-23567 GCA_009936505.3 Holothuria glaberrima | reverse complement strand
GGGGAGGGGAGTCGCCCAAACTCGAGTACCTAAAGCCCCTGAGAAAGCGAAAATGGAATTTCGCAAAACTGGTACACATGAAGTCAATATAAAAAAACGCAGAACCCCTACCCACCATAACTCAAAGGGCGAAAAAAAGAGGACCTATCCCAAAAGGGCAAGAAAACTAAAAGCATCCCAAAAGCACCCAAAAGAAAAAGGATACTTATCAAAACACCACTGTTGGTGAGGAAAAGGGCCTGCTATCAGTAAGGTATTGGTAAAACAGTCCCCGCAGGAATCCAAAAGGTGAAAATTCCCCAGAGAAAAAAACCAAGGCCTGAGTTGCATCTTGAAAGACTGGTGGTAAGCAGGAAGAGGACTTGGGAGGCCGTCCTCCTCTGGAGGGCGCCCTCTACAACTGTGCTATTGGTTTACCAGGGTCTAGTTGCAGGTAAGTGGGAATTACATATGTAAATAGGAGGTAAGAGAGGGGCGATGTAGATCCATTCCATAAGCTTTACTCTGGAAGTAATCTTTCTCTCATCAATGGATAAAATCTCATAAATTTTGGTAGATTGCTTAGTGTGTCTGGTCTAAGCTCTCAAGAAAAACATAGCTAGGATGAGAAGTTTCTGAACCTAAGATCCTCCCTTTTTTCCTTCCAAAGGTTTCCCACCCATTTAGCATCTAAGGACACCCTGTCAAGATGAAGGGCTGTAAACAACCTCATGCCTTGTGAATCTATGAGCCTTACTAACCTCACTATTTTTCCACAACCCACCTGGTATCGGAGCCAAAGAGGGCATTACAAGAAAGCTTGTGAGGTTGTCTTCACTGCTTTCTAATCCTTGCACTTACCTGAGTGTCTGTCATGACCATGATTTCTACCAGACAGCACCTGCTGCCTCTACTGCTTACTCCTTTAGAGCCCTTCACATTTGCCTACAGGTGAGGCTCCACCTGTTTCAGCTTTTCTCTTGTGGGGCCTTTATCAGTTCCTGTCAGTCATGACTGGAATGGACTACCTTTTAACCAGTGACACAGTCCAGCGTTCCATTGGGTTCCAGCATGTAGGGGTTCAATGAAGCAAGGGGGACTTGCAGTATGCTGTTAGGAAATAAAGTACCACATCTAGAGGGATTCAGTCATTGCAAGTGATTGGTCTAAGATACATGGACTGGCCAATAGTAGCAACAGGTGAGGTAAGCAGGACTCATAGATTTTTCAAAACAGGTACTGTAAATTTTGGATGATTTATAACTTTTGTTAATACCAAAAAAGTGGTAAACTTAAAATGAGTGCAGCATGCTAGCACTGTTGAGAATTAACAGTAATACAGCTGATATGGGTAGTGTAAAAGGTGTAAAATTTTGTAGGTCAGCTGGGAAACTGGATTTACTGGAACCTCTTTTGATTGCAGAAGTTTTGCACCTATTACCAACCATTGAAAGAATATTCGCAAGTTGACACATACTCCCCTATGAAAGCAGGACCCTATTTCATGAAGAGTTAAACTCAATGTTAAGTATGACTGTGATATAACTCGTGCATGATTGATCAAACTTGGAAGTACTGTAAATAAAACTTTATGAAATACAGTAGTCTGCAGACTTAGATCAAAAGTGTTACTGTAGTCTACTACACCATAACCATACTTCTGTAACACATCAGTATTTCAACATGAATTAATGAGCAAGGGCAAAAATTAGCATTGCCATGGGACACCATACAATGTTACACTTTAAAACAAGTTTCAGCCACATAGAGTGCTGAAGTTCTAAACTTCATTAGGTACTTGCCTGAGGGACCATAGTACAGCAGGTAAGTTTTTCAGGATTCAACTCTGGCATGGAATCAAGTTGTTCTTTCACCACTCCAGCTGCCAATTTACAATGTCCCCTGGTGCCTAAAAACCAGTGCGCAGCTTTTTCTAAACATAATAAGAACAGGCATTTAGACCACACTGTTACATGTACGTGTCTGCCTTTACTCCATTGCACATGAGTTTCTACTGTAGGTCCACACACAAGTACAGCACTAATGCACACAGCAGATTAATAGGATGACCTCCTCTAATGACATTTTCACTGACAAGGAAGGATGAATATACTGTACAGTAGGCACAGTACTACAGTAGTAATAGTCTGGTACGCCCTCCTCTGTTCTGAGACAAGTGAGTTTATTACTGTATGACTCAACTGTTCTCAACACAATTGACCTTGCCTTTGTTGCTTTGCCTTTCCTGTCTTTCATGTTGTATCTTCCAAGAACTCAAATCTTTCTCATTTCTGTGAATCATGGAGTGAGGGACATATCTGAGAGCCATAACAGGGGGAGAGGGAAACATATTCCTTACATACAATAGGAATTGTTTGTCATTGTCATGGTTACTGTTTTCACGTTTTCCTGAATAGTCTCTCAGTAGAAAAGATCACAGCTTTGAAATATGAAGTTTCCTTAACATTCATATTTGAGCATTCCTTTGTTTTGCTAAACCTTTGTCTTTTTTAGTGTCAAAAAAGGATATGTCCATATCAGTCAACTGTTTTTATTCAACTGCAATCTGTCTCCCAAGTGCTTATTCTGCCTCAAGAAGAACTTATTTTTCAGATAGACACATTACTTGCAATCATTTCTTTCAACTTAACTATAAAACCCGATTTAAAGGTCACCAATACATCACGTACAATAACTTACTTTTTCTGACAATTTCTGGATCCATTTTCCATGATATACAGTAGATGTAACTCAAGCAACAAATCGCATTTCAACAGAAAAATGTTACCAAACTACACAAGTAATTAGAGTTGTACTGTGGTTGTAAGCAATTACAGTAGATGTACTGTATAAACAACAGGTATATTTATTCTACCCCTTGCCAAAAAAAGTATTTCTAGTGAACTTTTTGCATTCTCTCTGGGGAGATGGTACAGTACTGCATCGGACAGTGCCAGGCTGAGTCAGGCAGTGGGGTGACCATCATTCCCATCTTGAAATGTTATGTGCATTTAAAACAAAGTTTTTTGGCTTTTCATCCGTGGTGACCTCTAAATGACCTCTGACCTCCACCAAAAACAACAGGAAACTTCCTACCAATATGACATTGTATATCCTTAAGTATGGTTAGAACAGTAACAAAACTGAATAACAAAAACTGAAAAAAAGGTCTGTGATAGGGTTTGGACATGGATGCCAGAATGAAAAACCGAGAACTTTCCAATACAACATCAACGTACACATTGATCAGGACGTACAGTACCTACATGATTCAAAGTTTGGTTGCAACCTGACTGTAACTTTGGACTGCATCAATCTTACATTTTCAGGCTATTTTACATCTTGATTTAGTATGATCTTTGACCTCACTCAAATATCGCAGTTCTGATTTGCACCAGTACTATACTTTGTGATGCACTCTTGGATGTGACTAGTCACTGACCCTGACATAACAGTTGATTTAGTACAGTAGCCTGAGCTAAACAAACATTAATGATACTCACATCTACATTCCCTAAAACCTACTGCAGGGTTCGCATTAGGCGCAGGACTGCGGGAATCCTGCACAAGGTTGTCAGTTCCCGCACAAAGAAAACTTATTAAGGGGGAATTCCCGCACAGATTTTTGTACGGACCCATTCTGCAAAATTTATACATTTCCGCCTCGTAGTCAGAATAATTTGAGCTCACAAACTGCACACACTAATTCTTAAACTAAGTGTGGATGTTCTTTCTATACATAAATCCCATGAACTCTTGTTGCATGCCGCACTGACTAGTTCGTCAAATTATAATACGCTGTGCTCTGAGAGCTTGACATGGTTGTGGCACAACATAGACTCTCCATACAGTTTGGTTGTGGCTGCTTTCAAGGTGAACTAAGTAACCTTAGACTAGGTTTAGCATGTATCCATATAAACAATACATTAGGATGGTGTGTGAGCTGGTGCCAGCAGCTCTAAAGAAAGAAGTATCGTACTGTACATCAAAATATGGGAAGTAAAGTTTTTTGAAAATGTTGATAGGGGCTTAGTTAAAGTATTTCACACATGCCTCAAACATATTTTGTGAAATGAATACCAACTACATAATTTTGGATACCTGTCAATTTCACGATGGAGTTTGCTACCAAGACTGCAGTCTTACACCTACTGTATAGTGTGTACAACAGTGGCATTGAAATTTGAAAGGACTTAAATGATCGGAGGCTTGAACTTTTTGGAACACAATCTCAGAATTTTAGGCGCTTGCTGAGTTGGCAAAACCTCCTCATTGACCACGAAAATGGCTGAGTTGCTTGAAGAGTGTGTGTAATTTTAACTGTAGCAGGAAGTTTTATTTGGTAATAGTTCACATAGATCCTGACTTGGGACCTCAAGTACAGTACTTGAAATGAGAGTGCACTTGATGTCTTGTGTCTGCAAATCTTTTGTTGCTAGATACAATCAGTGCAGAAGACATGAGTTTTCCTCAAGAATCAGTGACTGCAATTGCTGATAGCCAGGGCCTGGTTGTGAAGATCACTAGTTAACTTCTCAAAAGGTCAAACTCTGGCCAACTTGGAAATGTAGGAAGAGGTGGGGCTGCGGGGTGGGGGTGGGATATGGCTACGTCACTTTTGGTTTGTGCCCTGGTAGGCACGTGACGTGTCAATTTTTCCAAGATTTGACATGGCTAGAATCTCCCCTCCTCCCCCCCACCAAGATTCACAAATCCCCTCCAATATTTTAGACCAAGGGGGGAATTCCCCCCTTAAATTTTTGAGCTAGCGCTAACCCTGACCTACTGCATAGCATGAAACACTTTTGAAATAAAAAACAGTTACCGTTGTTAAAAGACACCACTTGTGTTTCCTACATTAATTCATTCAAGTGTCAAATGTGTATCGCTGATCAAGAAAAAGTGTACAGTAGGGCACGATTATTCAGAATTGAGTCATGGAGAGTAAAACACAATGCACATGTCACAACTATTTTCATTTTCACTTCTACAATAAAATTATAACGGTTTTATCTACTGATCCACAGCTTTTCCATGAAAAGTAATTAACACTTCTCAATATCAACAAGTTTCGCAACCCTGCTTAAGAGACTCCTCTAATCTTTACATAACACAAGGGTGTACAATTTACCTGATCAGCATGTTGTACACTATATTTGTTCACTTCTTTCTTGCAGTATACATACTGCTAGTATTACTGTAGATAGCAAGACAGTAAATCTACCCTTGGAGAGCTATTTATAGCTTACCCACCACACACAGCCATAGGTTTCACTGACAGTACAGTATATTAAAACACACCCAGCCTCTACTACTGTAACTCAAATTAAATAAAAGCATCCATATTCAGCAATTCTGAAGTAACTGCTCACTTGAAGTACTGTCAGACTGTGGGGCAGCTGCAAGTGCACAGTACACTTATTTATTTCGCCCATGCCAGCTTTTGTTCAAAAGCTGCCATTATAAATCATCCCTGCCTGAAGAGGAGTATACCATACCAACTGTTCACAGGCCAGTAAGCAGTCTACTGATATTTCTGGCTTTAGTTGAAGCAGTGCAACATACACCAGGAGGCTATGTAAATAAAGAAATAAAAAATATGGTAAGCAGTGATCAAAGTCAGAACCTCAACACAAGATGGCCGCTGTACCTGCAAGTCACGAATCAAGCACACTGAAAGGGGACTGAGGTGTGTGGCCACAGGGTGCCCCTGGAGGTTCTGTTTGGCTGATATATATTTGATACATATGCAGTATGGTACAGTAGGGACGAGGCTTCCAGTTCCCACGCTTTATCCATGTGTTACTGTGCCCTAAGGGTGGCCTTGAGCCAGAAGATTGGGGTTAGAACCAGGGTCTGCAATAGCCGGTTTTGCATCACAGTTTGCAATGCAATTGAGCACAGTAGTGATACAAAAATTGAAAAAAAGACTGTAAATTGCTATACAAAATAAATTATGCACATGTAGCAATTTTGCTATGCAAAACAATATCCTTGAGGTGGACCCTGGTTAGATGACAGCTGTCTGGCCTGATTACCAGCCTATCCTTCCTGTGGCTCGCCAGCCAAGAACTAGTCTATAACTTGGTTGTATTTTGTGTCGTCTTGATTCATCTTTTTGCTTTCTTCAGACAATTTATATGTTATACTGTATACAAACTTGTCTGTAAATAGACAGGTAAAGTCTGAAAAGAAAACTCTCAGCTGCTTACCTACTGTACCGTGCAAATGTGATTGTACTACTGTGCCTTGACTATTAAGGCAATATAATGGAGGTTAAAAGCACTACGCAGTAGGTGTTGCTGAATTGAACTAACACTGTTTTGTTTCTGCACAATAAATTCAGAACAGAAATATAGAAAGTCTATTAACTTCCTTTTCATTCCTGTTGAAGTTTAGAAAGATCATTCACCATGATACATTACTGACAATGCCAACCCAGTAGCAACTGATATCATGTGTTATTAAGGATTCATTTCTCATCTCAAGTTGCTAAAAATGCTAACAAAACGGAAAAGGATATAAAATACAATAGGGCAAACATATTTGCTTACATACGTACAATTTATACAGATCATACAGAAGATTTGTTTTGACATATAAGATAAAGCAAGCATTGACAACATCAGGATATTGCAATATCAAAGTATATAGTCCTAAAATTCAGCTCAATAACTGTAAGGTTTAACTGGCCTCCAGAGCCAACTATACATAGCCAGGGCCTGTTCCTTAGTTACTGTAGATCCTCTGTGAAATCACACAGGTATGTGTGCAAACTAGTCTCTGCACCCAAGTTTTTACAAAGGTCCTTCACTAACATAAAAGCAATGTATTTATTATGATCAGCCATTATTCATAATAGTATAGGGCATCAGTCTAATACTGGTACAAGTTACTGTTCCTTCACATGCAGATCATCACCAATGTTACTGTTCTAAATGATTAATACTGTACGATAGTTAGGCTTACTTACTGAAGACACAGAGCCCTATTGAAAGTAAATTGGTACTAACAATGACAATGTTCACACCATGATGTGAAAGAGCAACATCTACTTTTTAACACCAGTGGCAACAGACTAGGCTACAGTATATGTTTTGAAACAAGGACTGGAAAACAAAAGCCAGCAAATCTGAGAAACTGTCACCTCCTCTACACACCTTGGTGAATTGAGGGGCAGGGAGAGGGACGGTAACATTTCTGATTTCATTTTCTGCTACTGTGGAAGCTGTTCACACGCTGATGTAGACACTAAATCACCTCAAAAACTTCAGCTTAGAATTTCAATCAACATAGAAATGTATACCAGTCCTATTGTATACAATAGACAAAAAAGTTCTCCAAATTGTGCAAGCCTTGTAGTAAAACCCGTCTACTATAAATTCACAAAACCAGATTGATGGCACAGTAGGTTTGCAACACTTGCTACAATATATTGAGAATATTCATGCTAGTGGACTCCACCCACCGAACTGTAATATCTGATGCCCTCTAGAATAACTTTGGTATATATGCATTATTATGCATTTCCAAGTATCCCTTGTTAACGCTGTAAAGTGACACCTTTCTACTGTAATTTGCTTCACCACCCACAATCACATATTTCTGGACTGTGTCACTGGGCTTTAGTGTACACAGACTCCAATACAAAGTCCTCTCCACCACAATCAAAATTTTTTTCCTTTCCTTTTTTTTTCAGCATTCAATAGCAAGCCAACAGACAGATATATGCCTCAGTGATTACAAGGTTTATACATGTGTAAAGCAGCCAGCATTGTGTGGGTTGGTGACAAGAACACACACAATAATCAGACCATTCCATTCTTGATCAGGGATGTACAACACAGTCGACAAATTTTATGATCATCATTCATCTCCTAGCTATGGCATCTGATTCCTAAATTATACTGCTAACAGTTACTGGTTGAGCATTATCCAAGGACATGGTCCTAAAGACTTGTTCTTGTGGTCAGGTTTGTGGACAAGCGTGGAAGAGAGGGGAAATAGGGTAGAGTTCAAGGAAAAGTGGGTGGATTAAAGGACAAAAATACCCTTGATGTAGGGTACCAAGGGTACTGTAAATCTTCCTTCAAGACAGAAAATTGAAAAAACAGTAGTCCAAGGAGAGCCTCAACCAATAACTTACCACATAATACTGCATTGAACAGACTTGTTCAGTAGTATTCGAGTATGGACTGGTAATCGAACTTGAAACTTGTACATTTTTCTGTATTCTTACTGTACTTGTACTCATGACTGTACTCCTACTCGTACTGTAATCTGAGAAACGGGTACTCATACTCTAGCCTTTGAACTAGTACTCAAATTTGTACTCAGGCCCTTGTACTCATACTCAGGATTTTGTACTCGTACTTTGAGAACTGTACTTATGAGTACAGACACTTCAGTCCAGGATGTTAATATTTGTGATCTCTATTGATCCTTTTCTAATGAAATAGAACTTATAATTATTTAAAGCTTCCTATGGTGATCAAGGCATAATATCTCAGCACATTTTAAACAAAAAATATTGTGCTGCAATAAGGAGCAGTAACAAAGAGATAAAAGGGAACCTGTCCTTGAGCAAACTGAAGAAATAACTATGGTATTAATCTCTTAGGGGTACTCTTAATAGTATCACCTATTTATGCATACTGTACCTGTATAAGTACTTTGGCCCTACTGCATGACAAAAGCATTTTGCCTCGGTGTAGTCTAGAAAGTTTATTGTGTTTGAAATTACCTTGGATCAGTATTCAGGGCTTGAAAATAAGCTTTTCCTCTCTGGAGCTAAAAACAGCTTCTGACAACCTTCCGTTTGAATCTTTTCTGGAGCTGTTTTATCAATGTCTGGAGCTGTTTTATCAATGTCTGGAGCTGTTTTCAATTTTTTTCAAAGAAACTACTGTTCCTTGCATGTAGCATCCTCTAATCTTCTCCTAATGTATGCATACTTGTGTATTTAGTAAAAGAAATTCAAAATGTAAGAGACAGGAAGGAAGACAGAGCATTTATTTGGTGTAACACAAGGCAGTATTGAGCATGGTGTGGTCATTCCATCTCTGAAAAACTTGGAAGGGAATGGAGGGGTCGGCAGGGTGCATGTATATGGCAGCTTTTCATTGCCCTCATCGGCACCTTGAATGTGTAGGAGGGGGCAGGAGTTCATAAATTATATCCCCTGCCCTATGGCTATGGACTCATCTTTGATGGTGCGAGGCTCCAACTTCACTGGCCTTGGGTTTGGATCAACTTAACTTGGAGACTAATGACCTGAGTTTGTAGTAGCTGTAACAGTGATATATAGGAGGAAATTTGTAAATATTTTTTCATGTTTTGACATGCAAAGATGCCACCCTGTCTATAAAATATGACCCTGCATGGTTAAGAGCACGTTAGAGAACAAGCACAACTTTGGTAGGCACTCAAGAACAAAAATAATAAGAAAACATTTACGTCTGAATTACAGCTCTTCAAGTAAGGAGATTATTGCAGATGAACCTAGTGTCATTCCGCCATAACATTCCGCCATAGGATTCACACCTTTCCCCCATGGCGGATATGGGTGCGAAACCTATAGTGGAAAGGCACTTTCTAAAAATTTAAGAAAGCAAAGGGCTTTGTTTTCCTTGCAAGTAACGAAACATTCTGGAAGTCTAGAGCCCCAGATAGGCTTCAGAAAGTGAGAAATAGTCAATTATTACCATAAATGCCGAATGTAATCTGTAGGGAAAAACTAAGTCTACATCGTTTCGTTTTGTCATAATACATGTCACCGACTTTTATTTAACAGTTGAATTCCCAGAGTCTTATTATTTGCTCAGGTCAGGCAAAGATATAATGGGAAATTTTCTCGGCTTCTGCTCCCTAACCATCCTTCGGCTCTTTTTTTTTTGGGAGAGAAACTTACAGCTGCTGTACAAATGTGTAGGCTTAGCCTAGGCCTACTTACATATTTTGCTAGATGAAAAGAAACTGCATTTCCCCATGATCCCCACTGAGAGTTTGTACTGTACATATTCCATAGTTCAGACCTAGGCCTATCCAATAATATTCACAAACAATGTGTACATTCCACCATAGAAAACGTGTCTTTCCGCCATGGCAGAAAGGCACATTTTCTAAGGCGGAATGAACACATTTTCTATAGCGGAAAGTATGATGGTGGAATGACATGGTCCCCATTGCAGATACACATGTGTAGGTTAGGTTCTCGTTGTACTGTACATATGTGCTACACATTAGGCAATGGCAAAAGTGCCAAGACATGCTGAAGAAAATTACATCGTAGAGAAAAAGTTCCCACCTAAAGCTTCCAAATGGTATTTAAGGGTCTTTTGCACATGCCCTGTAAATGTTTTTGGCATTCTTGACCACTTGGAGTACCATCGATGCTTTTCAATTCACGATCCTGCTCCGTTAAAGTGAGGTAGTGTCCCTAGTACTGTAGTTGTACGGAAGTGTATGCAGAGAGCAGTAGCTCACTATTACTTGTTTGATGAAACATGAATTGCTGGCTGAAATTCCTTCCGTTGGAGAGTCTAATACTTTGTTATGGTTGCCTTAGCCAAAAACTATCAATCTATATTGTCATTGGTTTATTCATTTTTTTTCCATCCATCGTAAATTGTTACGGGGAAAATTTTGATCGAGATCTTGTAGTACACTACAGTATGTGCTAAATGCCATTCCTAGTACCATGATATGGAACGTGAAAACGGCACATATTATGTGACGATGCCACATTTTATGCAGCGATGCAACAACTGTTGCAGTGACTATGTAAAAATAGTGTGATGACGACATAAAAATGTCTTGTGACGATGTAAAAATAGGGTGTGATAACATAAATGTGTGTTGTGATGATCAAATTTTATGATGTGACGATATAAAACTATGGTGTGATGTCTAAAAGTATCTTGTGACGATATAAATTTATGGTGTGATGTCAAAATCTGTCTTGTGACGATATTAATTTATGATGTGATGTCAAAATCCGTCTTGTGACGATATTAATTTATGGTGTGATGTCAAAAAGTATCTTGTGATGATATAAATTTTTGGTGTGATGTCCAAATCCGTCTTGTGACAATATTAATTTATGTTGTGATGTCAAAAAGTATCATGTGATGATATAAAATTATGGTGTGATGTTAAAATCTGTCTTGTGACGATATAAATTTGTGTGATGTCAAAAAGTATCATGTGATGATATAAATTTATGGTGTGATGTCAAAATCCGTCTTGTGAGGACATAAGATTATGGTGTGATGTCAAAAAGTATCATGTGATGATATAAATTTACGGTGTGAAGTCAAAATCTGTCTTGTGACGATATTAATTAATGATGTGATGTCAAAATCCGTCTTGTGACGATATTAATTTATGGTGTGATGTCAAAAAGTATCTTGCGATGATATAAATTTGTGGTGTGATGTCAAAATCCGTCTTGTGACGATATAAATTTATGGTGTGACTACATAAGAACATGGTGTGACTACGTAAAAACATGGTATGACTACATAAAAATGGTGTGACTACATGAAAACATGGTGTGACTACGTAAAATCATGGTGTGACTACATAAAAAGCTTCAAAACATGGTATGACCACATGAAAATTCATTGCGATGACGTAAACTGTGGGTGTGATGAGAAATGATGGTGTGATGATCGGATAAAGTGCAGTGAACTTTTCCTCAGTGTACGCAATGCTTTTAGGGACAAGTCGGCCCCATATCAACTCGAAACCCCAACCAACTCCACCCCACACCAAGTCGGCCCCATACCATTTTGGCCCCATACCAACTCTGCCCCAAGCCAACTCGGCCTTATACCAACTCAGCCCCAATATGAAAAATCATGACGGGTGCTTGATTTTCGATAGAATATAGTACTTATAATTATGGAAAAAGTAACTTGCGTGATATTATCTCCTCCACACAGGTTCTACAAAAGAAACAAGTGGAATTCTCGGTGGTATCCCAAGTGTCAAATATGAATACTGTAATAGTAACTGTCAGATTGTAGGTAGGCAGGCTTAAATTCAGTGACATTGCGATGAATAGCAATGGCTCAAACAAATTATTTTTCCTCGCCCATAGTAACAAAAGGCCCTGGAATGATTAAAAAGTGGCTGACAAGGTGTTTCATCACGACACAATGATATTGTTGTTGAGGGAGGTGGCGGTATCAGGACAGCCCGTCTTTAAATTGAGGTTGCCTTGTGTTTCTGTCCATACACATCATGTGAGCATTGTGCCGTCATAAATGTTAAGTATTTTTGTTAAACTCAGAGAAGGGACGTTTTCATCCACGATCTGCATACGAGGGTGCTGTCGATAAACCGCCTAGGGAGAGGCTCCGTCGCCATCTCCTGAACTAAGCTGTATTTAGCCATTATATATGGTGAGTTAGTTATAAGGCTCTACAATTTTGAACAATTCCGAAATATAACGTGATAGTAAATATGTTTTAAGACAGAAATAGTCTTAAGGATATGTGTGCCGAAGTTTAATCGAATTTGTATTCTGTACAGTATTTATATTTCACAATGTGTAAACAGTTGAAGGGAGAATTTCTCTCGAAAACTGTGCACGTATTGAAAGGGGTCATACGGTAAAGAATGCGGTTGGAAATTATGCCATTGCAAATGTTACTAATGTAATGGTTTACCTTCAATATTAAATGTCTGTATACATAGGCGTACGGGACTCTTCCAATTTGGAGGGGCAGAAAATTTTTGCCCGAATCTCAAAATAGTTACCCTAAGTCAAGGACATGGATCCATCTCCAAAGGCGGGGGATGGGGAACTTTCACCATATGCAAGTCGCCGTCCTGGGGGAGGGGTCTAAGGGGATGTCCCTCCCCTTTGGAAAATTTTTGCTCACATAAGGTGGGATAGATGCAAAATGGTGCTACATTTATTGCTACATTTGAATTAGATATATTTCTAAGAATTTCTACTTTTTTAGGAAATCTTTTCATCTTGCTTGTTTAAGTGAATTTTTCACTCAGTTCTTGGGGTATGTCAGAACCACACTGTGGGAAGTTAGTAAACAGTAAATTGTTAGACAACATATACCATTGGCAAGTTCACTCATATCTAATTATGAAATTTGGATATAGAAGTGATTAGGACTGTGCACGTCAGAGCCTTTTCAAAAGTCTGAGACAGGTGATACTGACAAATAACTACGCGCAAAAATTTTTGCACTTTTTTTCGGGAATTCGATCAAAAAGTCGGGAACTCAGTGGAAATTTGGGCAATCTTTTCACTTTTTCTTCATCTCTGGCGAAATTTCACCTATTCTGTGCACGAATTTTGGTCAATTTTTTGCCCGAATTTTCGACCTCAGAAAATTTTGGGGGGCAGTCTGCCCCCTGCCCCCCACCTCTTACGCCTATGTCTGTATACAGAAACATAATGAAAGATACTTGTGGGCAAAATGAGAGGAGATTTGTAGGATTAAGCACCCTGGGATTTAGCAAACTTTTGAAAATAAATTTGGGGTACTGCCATCTCCCTTTAAGTGAACTTTTTGTTGAAGTGTGTTGTCGCCTATTCTGAGGATATTGAGATGTACGTGACTCCGCACAAGAGGGTAAGGGTAAGTGGTAACACCATCTGACGTCACGTGACAGCCATCAAACTACCTATTATGTTGATTTTTGCGAAAGAAATAAAACCGGTCCCTATGAATTTGGCCGGGGGTTGTAAAACAAACTGTACTTTAGCCATTGTATATGGTGAGTTAGTTATTTCAACTCGGGATACCACCTTGAATTCCACTTGTTTGTTTTGCAGAACCTGTGCGGAAGAGATAATATCAGGCAAGTCACTTTTTCCATAATTATAAGTACTCAAACACTTCTGTTTTATACCACACATCATAGAAATTTACATGGTAAAATGTTACTCAATAATTATTGTTCCACACTTTGGCAAAAGTTACATGATTACTGTATATCAAGGACAAAAGATCATTACGGTCATTCCAAAAAAGCTTGAAAACCTATTTAATTAGTTGCTGTAATCCTTAAGTAGTTGTACGTTTGTTCTATCTCCTCCCTTTCCTCTTCTCACCTATGTTCCTGCTGTAAATACTGACTTTTTCTGTAATTAAGTTTTCTATTTACTTTCAGTTGTTTGCTTTATTTTTATTTTTTGTTTTCCTTGGTCACTACAGTAGCTTTGATAAACATTGTGTTTTTCTAGTGTTCAGTATATGTTCTATTTTGTAATTATTATATGAATGTCTGTATTCTACAACTGAACATATGCGAAATAAATCTGAATCTGAATCTGAATCTGTCATAATTTTTCATACTGGGGCCGAGTTGGTATGGTGACGACTTGGCCTGAGGCCGACTAGGCTTGTTTGTGGTTCGAGTTGGTATGGGGCCGACTTGGCTTAGGACCAAATTGGCTTTGGGCCGAGTTGGTATGGGGCCGAGTTGGTATGGGGCCAAAATGGTATGGGGCCGACTTGGCGTGGGGTCGAGTTGGTTGGGGTGCGAGTTGATTTGGGGCCGACTTGTCCCTAAAAGCATTGCGTACACTACAGAAAAGTTCAACGCACTTTATCCGATCATCACACCATCATTTCTCATCACACCCTCATTTTAAGCAGTCACGTACAGATTTCTCATCACACCCACAGTTAACGTCATCGCAATGAATTTTCATGTGGTCATACCATGTTTTGAAGCTTTTTATGTAGTCACACCATGATTTTACTTGTCACACCATGTTCTTATGTAGTCACACCATGTTCTTATGTAGTCACATCATTTTTATGTTGTCACACCATGTTCTTACGTAGTCACACCATAAATTTATATCATCACAAGATACTTGTTGACATCACACCATAATTTTATGTCGTCACAAGATACTTTTTGACATCACACCATAAATTTATATCATCACATGATACTTTTTGACATCACAACATAAATTAATATCGTCACAAGATGGATTTTGACATCACACCACAAATTTATATCATCACAAGATACTTTTTGACATCACACCACAATCTTACGTCGTCACAAGACGGATTCTGACATCACACCATAATTCTAGATCATCACATGATACTTTTTGACATCACACCATAAATTTATATCATCAAAAGATACTTTTTGACATCACACCATAATCTTACGTCGTCACAAGACGGATTCTGACATCACACCATAATTTTAGATCATCACATGATACTTTTCGACATCACACCATAAATTTATATCATCACAAGATACTTTTTGACATCACACCATAAATTAATATCGTCACAAGACGGATTTTGACATCACACCATAAATTAATATCGTCACAAGATACTTTTTGGCATCACACCATAGTTTTATTTCGTCAAAAGATACTTTTAGACATCACACCTTAGTTTTATATCGTCACATCATAAAATTTGATCATCATAACACACATTTATGTTATCACACCCTATTTTTACATCGTCACAAGACATTTTTATGTCGTCATCACACTATTTTTACATAGTCACTTCAACAGTTGTTGCATCGCTACATAAAATGTGGCATCGTCACATAATATGTGCAGTTTTCGCGTTCCATACCATGACATCGCGCATGCTCACCGGCTTTAAGATTTACAAGCTGGTCGATGTCACAGCTCAACTATACGCAATATACTAGTGTAATGGGATGCCGTATTGCTATGTAATATTGCATGGACAGACGAGGGAGTTGCTATTGGACTGCCAGTTGGGTTACAAACACAAACTTTATTTTTTCATGTTACATATCGCAAGATTTCGGGGCAGTTTTGTGGTGTAATTTGACATTTATGTGCGGGAAACATTTCTGTGATTTTTAGATTGATTGCATCATGCACCTGGCGCTATTTTTAGCTCCAGAGAAACACCTACTTTTTCGTTTTTCTGGAGCAGTCGGGCCGTCTCTGGCGCTTCTGCGCCAGAGCGCCAGACTATTTTCGAGCCCTGGTATTGAGTCAACCTCTCAAAGCTTAATGACTCAGCTGACATTACTTTTACTTGTTGGCAAAAGTGCACTTCCAGTAACAAAGTTTTGAGACTGACTGACATGTTTGTGGAGGACATGCATTAGATTTAGGTGCTGAAACTAAACTGAAGAGTGTTGGAAAAACCTTCTTGGACCAATGATAAAGTCTTTAGAAACTGAAAAACCTTGCAAGAAGCAAAGCCAAAACTCAAGATAAAAACCTCTATAATCATATAATCAGTCTTCTTTACAGGCGGGAATCAATCATAATTAGTCTCCTTTTATTGGTAAATACAAACCTTTACCCCTCCACGGAATTTAAGAATCGGGTTTTGCAGCAGACTAGTCAACCAAAAATAATTTTTTCTAATTAAAGGTAGATACTTTAAAATAAAACACTTTAATAAAAGGAGGGTTTCCATTTAGACCAAAACAACATTGAAATGGCAATTGGATTTTTCTTTCCTTCCCAAATACCACTGGTAAGTATACCATGATGGCTTGGAAGTAACATCGCAAGTTTTCAGGATAAAGCTTCTGCGAGTTGTAATTTATACAGTAGAAAATGGCCTTTCCTGCAAGTTGGTTATTTGGCTTCGAACCCCAAGGCAGTATTCCTTCAAGGTCCAACAAAGTGAAGAAGGTATTTAGCATTTTTATAGCATTGGAAATAATCATAATTATACCACTGTTGCTATTTCATTCACCTCTAGAGTCTGTTACTGTACTAGCATATCATTTTTTACAAAATATAATATTGAGTATTATACAGAAATCAAATGCAGCATTTATTTGTAACAGGTTTTCAAACAGACAATAGTTTAAGTTAAATGTTTTAGGGTCAGAAAGGTATTGCCTCTGCAAGATTAGTCAGAATGTAAGGGGGCAGACATGTACTGATCACTCCCAATTCTACTCCTGGGACCACCATTTAACGTCCCTATCTGTCAGAAGTAAGTGTATCCCCAGTCTTCAGCCACTTTCCAAAGACTGGGAAGGTGGAGGTTCCTTGCTCTGCCCCAAAGATGGACAGCTGAAGCTCAATAAAATAGCAAGAGTTGCTGCTGATACTGTTTTTGTTTTTCAGTCAGTGTTGCCATCACATTATCTACAATACTGTACAGTAGTATTGTCCCCATACCTCAATTAAATTATGTGATATTTTCCTCATACTGTAAGTCAAGGGTTCTAATTTTTTTCATTGGCAGGCCACATTTTTCATCATGAAAATTTTGTGGGCCACATACAGGCAAGTTGGTTTGTTTGAGAGGGGTAAGTCTCATTTCAAATAACTAATGATGCAACCTTAAGGCAAAGCCTCCTACCAAACAGTGTTGTGTCTTGAACCCCCGCTTCGAGGGGCCAGTAGTAGGGTCCAGGGCAATGCTCCTGTGGAACTCCAGAAGCTCAAACATATTAGCAAAACATTGCATTGCTGAAACATATGCAAACTTTCCTGTCAATTTAATTTGAGGCACAATGAACATATGAACACAAGTTTCCCAATTTTGCCATTATTTTCTGTCATATCGAAAATCCTGGGCTATGCAAAGCAGAAAATAAACTCATGCCAGATTCGGTGGTAACATTCACCTTGAAATGAATGTTTGGGTGGGGACAAGGGTCTTATTCATGCCACTTGGAGCTTAATCACTGGTTGGTATGTAGCATGCCATGAATGTACTGTAGTTGCTAAAATATCTCCCAGATCTTTGGAAATGACTTTTAATAAGCCTTGTAAGATGTATATAAATATTTGTTCATTATGAGATACTGTATCCTGATTTAGAAAACATATGAGGCAAATAACAGGCAACATTCCAGGCCTATATTTTCTTCTACTAAGAGCCATATGTCCCTCAAAATTCATAAGCCCATGGCCCAACACGGTCTAAGTGGCTTTTCCTGGCCCTTAACTAACCCTTACTGATCTGGCCTCCTAGGTTGGGAACATTGCCAATCAGTTTGGTTATGCAGAGGGTGTGTGGATAGGCAGATAAGTACAGTACAGTAAGTCGACATTTTTTAACTTCTACTGTAGATTGATCTTAAATGGAAAAGCATGCAGAAAGAGCAAACATTTGGAAGTTTGGGATCATTTTGGGTAGGAGAAATGAAAAGAACAAACAAATACTGTAGAAAGACATGCAGGTCACCTTAACACTATGTTCTCCCCTCTTCTTTGATTTTCCAATTCGCCTATTTGTCACTTTTTTTTATCCGTAAATACACTAATTGTTCAAAACCAGTAGAGCTTCACCGACTCATATACTCTATAGGCCTCCTATTTTCTAATCAAATTATCATCTCGGAAAGAACCTCATACTTTGTTTAAGACATTAATTCATTCGCGGGTCAGATTAGATCGCCTTGCAGGCAGGATGTGGCACATGGGCCGCCATTTAAGAACCCAGGCTATAGGTGATGGGGGTGCTCCCTGCCTCTAATAGACCCTTTCTTACCAATAATTTAGTCTGCACACACTAGGCCTTAATTATTGTCTACTCCTGACCTTAAACAAGAAAAATTTACCTGTAGATGAGAAAGAACCAATCACAAGCAAGCAATGACACATAAATTCTGCAGATGTACTTGTAGATGACTACAGTACTTCAACAGAGACTCTTAGGCAAACTGTAAATTAAGGCCTCTTTTGGTATAAACTGCAGTACTATTTTTTACCATTACTGTAACAATAAATATGTACACAATCACAAAGTAATGCTCCACATCAGCAAAAAGGCTCTCACACAGCGTGCATGCTACATCATTATGGTTCCATGGCACTGTACTGTACTTTAAAATCAGACAATCAAAGCAACTGTACCTAATCAGTAACCAAGTACAAAAGTGAAGTACCGTATATGCACAAGTTACAGAAGAGTATTTATAAAGCACTGACACAATTACAGAGCAAGGTCATTGAGGGTGCACAGAAATAATACCTTTTACTAATATCCAAAGGACCAAAATACAGCAATGTACACATACAGTAAGGTACAGTATATAACTCTCACACAAAGAATTCAACAAAACACCTCACTGAAAGAAAAAAAGAAAATTTGACAATGGCTTACAGATACATGGGATTCCTTTCATTTGGTGTCCAGTGAATAACTAATCACACCCAACCTGGTTTCCGCAAGGCCAGATGACTGTTTCCAACAGACTATTTTCGCAATTACAACTGCACATGTGGGAATTGTCCTTAACAACATAACTATAGTACTGTAGAAAGCCAAAAGGCTTAGTGATTCCTTGCCATATACTGTAGTACTGTATGATACATTGCAACAAGCACCGCTGGAAAAAATCGGCAAAACGGGAAGCTCCTTGCCAGGAAATTTTGTGACTTGCGGGAAATACTCCACTACTCTAGTTGAAACCTTTGACAAATAGGCTAAACATTTTAATTTACCAGCTTACGAGGAGTCTTGTTAATGTGTATTTTTCTTATATTTTTAAACTGAATCCCTTGGTCATGCACTTGCAGCCTTCGATCCGCGGCCGCCCATCCCTGACGATCTCACATTCACTTACTGTACGCACAGGTAATGCAGTGCAGACTACAGGAAGTGAAACGTTTCGGATACTCTCATCAACATGTGAGCAAGGCACGTGGTTGAGATAGCCCTGTACCAGCGGGTGCCAGAAGTCGACACCATTCTGGTTTTAGCGCTCGCTAAAACCTTCATTGTTTGAAGCATGGAAGTACTACTTTCATTTTTGAATGTAGGCTATCACACTTTGTATAAATCAAGAAATGATAAAGGCAACCTTCACTCTGATGAAAAAGAGAGGTGCTGACTTATTTCCGAAAAATATGTTGAAGACCAGGGCATAACGTACAGTGTGTAGGCCTACATTTTAATAAAACCCTGCTGAGCAGCTCTGCACAAACCTAACTTTGCTCCAGTACCGACCAAGAGCCACATGTGTGTAACGTGTGCGTTTGAAAAAATAAAAATCCCTCTGCAATGCATCACTCATCTAAGGTATTCTAGGCAATGAGATGAGAATTTTGAGGAGAAAAGCAAGATTACCATCGGAAACGCACATTGCTTCAAAGAGTCTATAGAACGTTGTATCTCCATCCTAACAACTCCCTGCTTACTGTACATACCAAGTATGAAATCATTCCAAGCTTCCTAACTGGAGATATCATGTTAACAAGCTTTTCAGAGTATGACCCCTGGTGACCTCAGATGACCTTTGACCCCCGCCAAAAACAACAAGGTTTTTGTCTTACTATAGAGCATCTACATAATAAGTATGAAATCAATCCAAGCTTCCTAGCTCGAGATATTGTGTTAAAAAGTTTTCAGTTTGACCCCTGGTGACCTCAGATGACCTTTGACCCCCGCCAAAAACAACAGGGTTTTTGTCTTACTATAGAGCATCTACATAATAAGTATGAAATCAATCCAAGCTTCCTAGCTCGAGATATTGTGTTAAAAAGTTTTCAGTTTGACCCCTGGTGACCCCAGATGACCTTTGACCCCAACCAAGAACAATAGGGTTCTTCCTCTCAATATGGGGCATCTATGTACCAAGTTTGAAGACTCTCAGACTTTCCCTTCTAGAGATATCATGTTAACGAGCAAAGTGTCACAAACACACACACACACTCATACAAGTATATAGGTTTTACATACAAACCGAGAATCTCACTGTTATTTCCTTTGTTTGCTTCCTTAACCCTAACCTTAACAATAGATTGTATATTGTTGAAATTTTCCAGGACTTGAAAAATCTATTGAATTTCTTTCAGAGGACCTGAAATCTATTGTTTAGGTCCTTAATCTGGATGCCAAACAAACTCACACGGACGCACATACAGTACACACGCACATACATACACAGGCCATCATGAATGCATAGGTTTCTCTTATCATTGAAACCAAAAAGACATTACGTTTTGGGCAAGACATGTTACAAAAAAAACATCTATATCGTAACTGAACCACGAGATGCCAACATCAAGTAAACTGAGTGGAATTTTTAGTGCCCCTGAAGTGAAAAGGTAGTTAATACAGTACATATTTGCATACAACTGGGAGGATAGGCTACTACTATAGCACTACTACAATCCAGTACAGAACATTTACACAGAATCTTCGGATGTGATCAGTAGATGAAAACAAGGCAGACAGACAGGTCAACAGACTCTGTCTAACGTTAGGCCTGTGACATGATCGTAGGCAAACATGTATTTTTTGTGGTTGATTTTTACCTCAGTATTTTTGAGGAGAAATAATACAAACAAGAGCCCAATGGGCACTGTGGTTCCTTGCTGAATGTGATGAAACTGGGCCATGAGCATACAACAAACTATTAACAACTGTGAAGTTTGCCTGTGACTCTGGTGACTGCTACATGATCTTCAAAGTTTTTGGCAGAGTAGCTTAAATGCTGGGATAGATTTTATACTTCACATGGTGCTGCATTAAATCCAGCACAAAACCACAAAACTCATATGGTTTTTTGCTGGATTTAATTAGGGCTTAGTCGGGTAACAAAAATTCAGGCCCGGGTACCCGTTTTCATTACCCGGTCCGGTACCCAAATTTAAAGGACTAAGTTGACTAACTCCGAAAGAATATAGCATAATACATTCCGTTTCCGGTTTAGATTGTAACAGTTCCTCACTAATCGCACAGAACCAAGGATAAATCAGAATACTGTACTCAGAAGCCTGCAAAATTTCAAAGAACTTGCTTGGCTATTTCACACCATCCTATTGTGTAATTCCTATACAGAAATGGCAGGTGTAGGATCACATGTTTGTTTTAAGTGTTATAGCTTCACACAGGAGTACAACTACATCCACACACTATATATCCCTACGTAAATATCCGATACATGTTGTGCGCGAAGTCCATCAATCCCGATAGTACCAAACCAGTACCGTACCGTGCTATACCCTTGAGTACTTCTTTCATGTACAGTACGTGCATACTGTAGCTATGGGGGCCACCTTCCAGTCTTTAATATCAAGTACAGTAAATGGTAACAGTACAAGACACTTTAATATCACACAAATAATGTTTACGTTTCACATAAAGGAACCCACCTTTATTACTGCAAGAACGAGGCAATCACAGAAATTTTGCGATACAAGCAGCGATCAAACAAATACTGTACTCCCCCAAACCACGCCGCGCCCAATGTACTTGGGATGTACGTCAACTTCTCTAGAGCAGGTGTGTAACCTAATGTATGGGTGTTTGTGTACAGTTACAGACCTACAGTACATACACACTGACTGGACAGTGCTTTCATTATGTATTAAATTCAACTTTTGTACAGAACGCGGACATGGTATAGTCCTCTAAGATACCTGTGATTGCGTACATTTCTGCCCTCTAAAAAACGTGCTATTAGTGACTGCGAAAACAATATTCAGTTTGTTCATTGCTAATTTTGTGTGATTAAAAAAAAAACAAAACCTGTGAAATGATCGCAAATGTTAGATGTCTACGTAGCACATATTGCAAACATCGCTATGCTTGGTCAATAGAGAAGATCCAAGTAATACATTACACAATTAATACAGAATAAGAACACCGTTTAAACGGTAAACAAACATTTATTACAGCAGTTTTTTAGGGGATTAAACAGAACTTCACAGCACTTGTTTTACGTACCAGTTCAACATTTTTTTAAACATCAGATGGGTAACCGTTTTGTTCATTTTATATTCTGGTACCTGTATGTTTGGTCAGGTATCTGGGTACCCAACTCAGCCCTAGATTAAATGCAACACCTTGTGAAGTATATAGATCTATTCAAGCTTCCTACATTAAGATATTGTGTTAAAAAGGTTTTCAGAGTTTGACCTCCAGTGGGTAATATCTGCCAATACCGATATTGAAAAGCAATGATTGGTCCAACACTTAATGTAACCACACTTCAACTACTGTATTACTCACAGGGGCTGATAAGATAACCTCGATGCTATGTACAGTAGACCAACAATTCAGGAGTAACAACACAGGAGGCCATCTGAATGCTTTCACTAAATCATCATTATATTGCCCGCATTCCTCCTCCAGGTGGACCAATGGAGCAGCACTGCATGCACACACTACTTGTGAAAATAGCTCTCCTTAAAGGGTAATACTGCATTTGTCAGACTTCTTTTTTAACCTACTGTACTGTATCCTGATTTACAAACAATCTAGTCGCTTTCCATGGAAGCCAGGTAACTGGGAAAAAACTTCTTCCCGGTGAGCAACAATTACTGTAACAAGTAATTAACCTTTCTGTAACAACTGACAAATATGTTCACCCCAACAATTATGCATGCAAAATCACACAGTCGTCACCCCTTACTTGAAATCCACTAATCAAACCATTGCATCATGTTAATGTCAGAGAATATTACAAACTCCTACAGTACTGTATGTGCAAACTGTTCGTTAAATAGGTAACATACTAATGAGAATCGTTACTACACTACTGTAGTCTGTATTGAACTACTGTACTATAGTTAGTATACTGTACAGGGATGGAAATAAGAATTTCATCTTGCGTAGCAATACTGCTATGCATTTTCAAAATTGTGTAGCAATTTACCT
>WURT03374081.1:1918-23569 GCA_009936505.3 Holothuria glaberrima | reverse complement strand
GGTTGGTTGGTTGGTTGGTTGGTTGGTTGGTTGGTTGGTTGGTTGGTTGGTTGGTTGGTTGGTTAGTTAGTTAGTTATATGAGGTATTACGGCTCAGTTTCTAACCAATTGGTTTAAGTCGGGCCGGCCAAGGCCCACTCTAAGTAGACAAACAGGTATGTCTCGAGACAAGAACAAGAGATTATGATGGCGATGGCAATGGCACTGACATCGATAGTATCGCGGTAATGGCGTCAATTGTGATATCGATGGTGCTTTCTGATGGAACCAGTGTTTATAATCAGCTTGTTTACCTGTTTACTCTCGGCATTTGTTGGTTTCTAATCCTTCGCATTTAAGTCAGTTTACTCCTTCATTCACTCCTGTGTATAGTACGCAATATTTATTAGTGTTGTACCGATATTGCTAGTAGCCTCTCTATCGATACCGATATTTCAATTCTTAATATCGGCCGATAACGATATTTGAGAATGAGCATACTATACACGCAACTATAAGCTATTGGGCACTATCACAAAGTGTTGTGACACTTTCTTGGGGCAAGCATTGGAACCTATAGTCAAACATTAAAAGACGTAGCATATTAATGAAGTAGAGGACGAAAAATATCGATATATCGGCAGATGTAGTGCCTGACCGATAGTTGGTATTCAGTATCGGTATACCGATACTGAATACCAATAATCGGTCCAACATGTATATTAAAGGGGCTTATTGAGTTGGTTCACAGAATTCATGATTTTTTTTCACAACTGTTGAGATTTACTCACATCTTGATGGTAAATGATCAAATTAAGAGATTCTGCACATCTGACTCATAACTGAAATGGCTATGATAGGGTAATTAATGATTAAAATCAGTTATAAAAACTTTGTGACCAGACACTTTTTACCATTATGTAGTAATCATATGCAATCCCTTTCCACAAAAACAATTCAATTTCTCACATTTTTAGTAACTATAGGAAGTGAAAAATGACTAATGAGGCTAATTAGAAGCATTTTCACGCAATGATTTCCTTCAAACTTGTCCTAAAAATAATCGATGTCAACTCAATAAGCCCCTTTAATGTTATGCGGTAAGAGATAAGGAAAATGCCATAGAGGGAATTCGGAAGATGCAGCTGATGTTTCGAAATGTGTTCGGTGCGGGTCCTCGCCGAGCGGACTTTGTTTACCTCAGCCCCTCTTTAAGCCCCCCCCCCCCCTTTAGGAATATGATTGAACAATGAATATGCTGCACAGCCTGCTACGTGGGTAACCGGGGCAGTTGCTTAAGCTAGTAGACTTATGTCTGGTTTGTTTGCTTGCTTTTTTTTGCAAAGGCAGTTTACCTTCAGGCCGTTGAACCGGGGAGGAGGCTGGGTAAGAGCTACAGGGTCCCAATAATAATTTTCAGTTTCAGGGGCTTTTCTGTCGTAGTATGTCCAAAATGCCAAAATGGAAATAAAAAAAAAACAGGATTTCACCATTCTGAGAATCATTCCAACTGCATTAACCTTTATCGGCAACCACACTATAAACATAATTTTTTTTTAAATCGGTTTGTAATATGATGGGATGGGAACGCCTAGGCAACTTTTATAACCAGAATGTGGGACGTGTTTCCCATTTCTTCCCAGGACAATTGAAATGCCATCCATCAGCTTTAACATCATCACACTCTTTCCTTATTGTCCCAACATAAAGTTGATCAACACAGTCTTAATCCCCTCCAGTTCCCCCAGTAACAACCCAGGGTGTGTCACAGAAGGCGCTCGCCTCCCCCCTCAGGATTTTCAAGGCAAACTTCAATGTGTGTTTTCTGATCATAGGTCTCTGAAGTAAAAACATTCCACATTATATTACACACAAATAGCTTCTAAGGTACTTTGAAATACAAGTTACAAATTTTCGGCATAATGGGAGGGGGTTACCCCGCTCACACTACCCAGACAAGAACTACGTGCCCTTGATATGTGAGCTTCGGTTCCATACTCTCTCCTCCTAGAGATACCAATTATGATCTATGTTACAAATAAATTAAATGTGCATATCCCTGGTTGCTGAACTTTGAAGCAAGCTTGCTCCTTGTTAGTTGTACCGAAATCTCTCCAAAAGTGCTTACACTGCATAGTTCGTGTAACATTTCATCTATTAGCAAAGTCATTCAGAGGAAGGGGGTATTGTCGTAAGAGAAAGGGGATACTGCCTTAAGAGGTAGGAGGTATTGCATAATAGGATGAGAATGTTGCATAGAGCAAGGGTATAAGAAATACGGGGGGTAGGGATTACGGTAAATTGAAACTAATGTTTGTAAGAACAAAAAGCAAAATTTTAATGCTTACTTTGGGTAAGAGATTTGTTTTGATTGAATGGTAGCCAGGGTAATAACATGCTATATTTAAGTACCACAAAACCTAAATTTAGATTTGCAGAGAAGCCTGTGTGTATGTCACAGGTCTCAAAGTATGCGGTAAAATAATCTACACCCCGTTGCTACCTAGGTTAGGAACCATAGTAGCATATTATTCTTATCGTGAACGGAAATGTTAGATATGGCTAGCTAAACATACCTTTGGACCCGCCGCAGGTACTTTGGGAATTTCCTATCAGCAATGTCCTCAATGACAAGGAGTGTTTTCTGTACAACGTGTGTTCAAGTTGACAGTATAGGGGTCTCTGACTAGGAACAAAAAATGAACTTACTATACAATCTGACAATGTTCAATATACCGCCAATGTCTTTATCATAATGCAATCTATATTTGATTGCACAATATTTTCTGGTTTCTTTGGCAAAGAACCAAATATGCAACCGATGGATTACACAAGACAGGAATGAAGAGTTTGTGGCCGTTGAGGGGGGGGGCAGAGAGGCAGCTACACGTAACTGCCCCCACACACATTTTCCACACATTTTCCTCATATTGTGGTCAATTTTCGTTGCTGTGTTGCTAGTGGGCAGTGTGGGTGACAATAGCTGTCTATAATTTCATTAACACCCCGCTCGGGGAAAGAACCTCTGTAGGAAGGATGTTAAGACTCTTCAAAACTGTCAGTCAAAATTTTGAAATTATACCCAAAATGACTTTTTCAATTCAGATATGGGACTTGTGTTTGCTATAGGACGTGGCGGGGCCTGGGAAGTATCATTTTCAGCGATCTAGCAGATATTTATATGCGGTGCCTTCTTTTACGGTGATGAGCTCCGCCGGATAGCTGTCTTCCACACGTCTAACACTGTTCTGAAATAATAGCCCCAGTGGATGTTCTCACCAGGCGGAAACCTGAGGCTGCTAAGTGGGTGAGACCCAGAAAGCAGACAAACCACATTGACCAATTTCTTAAATACCGAGACACTTTTTACTATATTTCGATTCGAATATTTCGATGTATCCGTTCGAAGTTTTAAAGAAGGATGTTGTACTATGTGTGAATAAATAGATCTCTCTTAATCTGTTAATACATGGGATACATGATCTCTTCTGATGGGGAATCCCTTTGCCCGAAATTTTAAAGCGTGTTTGCTCGAAAGTAGCAAATATTCTGTTCGAATGGGTGTGGGCTTATTTCCAGTCCTCAGTTGTATGCATATGTTATACTATAGTTGAACATGTAGGAACTGATGCTGTTCGAGTATCCCTGTAGGGGACTGATGTTATAGACCAAGGAACTTGATTGTTTATTAACTTCAAGGCTGAACTAGGTTGATATATGAAACGCTTGCTTTAAGCATCTACAAATACAGTATGGAAAATATTCAGAAAATGGGTGACAAGAACATAAGAGAATAATCATTTAACATAAAGCAGACAATAACAGTATACTATACAATAGAGTAGTAACAATGCCATGCATGGGCAGAAGGATCGAAGTCATGATTCATCTTTAGATCGTCTGTTTTGGTGCTAGTTCATACGACACTAGGTTCCGTCATTGCTGCCTAGAAACGTGACGTCATTATAGATAACACGCAACTTAGGTCATCATTTTGGGGATTTCGGAGAGAATCATAATTCAGCCGGCAGTCACGGTACACAAGGGAGCATCAGCCCCTGGAGAGCAACCTGTATGTTTCTCTACCCACTGATGGATTGTAGTATATTGTAGGGCATCATTTTGGAAATTTGTAAAGAATTTGGCAGATTGTATAGCTTGAGGGCCGGGGACAAGCTAAGATAATGTGTAGGCCTACGATCTCGTAGCTACTTACTTTTGATGGATACTAAACTAAAAACATCAAGTTAAAGGAACAGCATTCTGGACCTTCTTTGCAGCCATGCCAATCTTGGTTGTCTTTGAATAAAATGACTGCTTCTCGTAAAATGACCTAGTGGCTAGCTGGGAGGCTAGGCTTGTTCAGATAACCCCCAGTCAGAATGTGGGGTTTAGAAACAAATTTCAAGGAGCGCGTACAACACCCCTAAGTGATACAGACAGCAATGCGAGCATAGCATTGGGTGTTAAATATTCGCAAGTTGATATTCAATGAACATGTCAGAAGAAATCCCATATGATATCGACGAAAACAAGCATGACTTACACATGCCTACATCCAATCGTAATATGATATGACTAAAAGAAAATGCCCCCGTAATATTTCTGCCGATGAAAGTTTCATCGGAAGTTGACGTGTTTCACGTTAAATGAGATCATATATACACAAATACCTTAGGCGTAACCCTCACTTCACTCCTCCTTCGAGCTAGCATAGCGACTCTATCGTCACTCAAACCCTAAGCTATATATTTAAGTTATACTTAAATAGCAGGTTGCCTTATCAGAACAAGATTGACTTTGGCCTAAAAATGCGGAATATGTCCGATATCAAATGATTCTAAGCACTGATTATCTCAGTTAGCTAGTCATTAAGAACTTGATTTTTGACTTGAACCTTTTTTTCTATATTTCACGTGATTTGCCTGACTTGCCTCGTAATTGGTAACGAAGGGTTAATCTTGTTACAACTAATATTTATGTTCTTCTCATGTACCGAGTAAACTTCGAAAATTTTTGACGTTTTCTATAACCCCCAATGACTAACCCGCAACCAGCTGCCATGGCGGTAGGTAGGGGGAATCTTTTGGCCGGGGCAAATCAGGCGACATGCCTTACGTTTACGTTTATAGCCTTACGTCGTCTAACAGCCCGCTGGGACTGATGATGAATAGGGCTTGAGGATGGAAGGGGGTGGACGATGGTGAGGGTTTCATGGCTGCCTGGGGATTTGGAAGAATGATTCATCCAAATTGCATGAAAGCCGAAGAGTGGGGAAACTAGGACTCAGGATGGATTCACGGGAAGCGCGCTGGAAAACGCATTTGCAAAAGCGATTTGAGTAACAGAAAAAGTGAGAAAAATGTCTTCAAGGCGATTTACCTCTTCGCCCCTTCTCTACGCCACCTGTCCCATATTGGCCGAATGGAACTTTCCGTGCCTTACAGGTTGCATCTATACAAACAATCTTTATTTTAAAATCTTTGAAATTTACACGGATCGATGTGATAAAAATTTAACTATTTTTTTCTTTTTTAGTTTGGGGACAATAATTGCCCCTCGCTGCTTACGGCCATGGAGGTGAAGCCGGCTGGAAACGGTGATTGTTCATATAACTACATGAATCTGTTTCCTTTTCAAAACGTTTTTAATCCCTATAAATAAAACTGACTGAAGTTATCTTTGTATCTGGTTATAAAGTTAATCAACAGTTGCATTAAACGTACGAAACAAACAGATCACGTTAAACCACGCAATTTCCTTCGAACTCTGGGTGGCTTCATGAGAGCAAAGTTTGCTCGGTTTATTTTATTTCGTCTCTAAGTTCTCGGGTCAATCTTTAATTTCTTAAGTCTTTTGTTTTATTTTTGTGGTTTTTCGGTGTCTTTACTACAGAAGCTCTTTGACCAGACCAAACTCGTCAGTAAATACTCTTAACCCGTCACCCTGTTTGAAAATACACCTATTCCCATGGTTTATTTGCCATGACATCACATGACCAGAGTTGTTTTTCCGAAAGAGGTAATTCTACGGATGCCCTAGAGTGTCGTCTGGGTCAAATGGTTAGCTTGTAATGTATAAATTTTCCAGGGCATCGTCGTCTTTTTGTGCAGTAAACGTAACAGATGGAAGGGGCTGCAACCATCATTCGGGGGCAAAAGATATTATTTTTGGGTAAGCAGGTGGAATTTTGTTGGATCAGGGAGGTGTTAGGAAGGAGAGACAACAATCAACTCTGTCAGACAATGTGTTCTTGAGAATGATTTAATTCTTTTCAGGCACTGCCATTGATTGACAGGACTCTTTGTTCCTATTGTAAAGTCTCTGTTGACTAAACCCTTTTAATGATGATCTCCCCCTTTCTTTTCCAAGTTATCCCGAGACAAAGGCCATTGTTTATACATGCTTCGAAGTGAGGTTTGTTTCCGCCAATGACAACCTTTAATCAAGATTTTCCGTAAAACGACTGGCAACAAACGTTTAAATAATGTACCTCTATTGTGCCCCCACGATTTTTATACGTCACCTGCTGGAAACATTGTTCAAGCCTATACCTTTCTCTAAGTTTTTAGCAAGTTTTCCCATCATTAAAAAACACATTCTAAGAGTACGTTGTAAAGAAATTCTTAGCTGAATTTAAATGAAATGATATTTAGTGTGACGAATAACGACGAAATGTTAAAATTTCACATTTTTGCTGGCAACGAAAAGTTACCGAGTTCAACATAAGGGGTGTTTCTTCTCATTGTCATTTTGACAATGTATCACTGATCCTAGTTGATCTAAGGTATTGAGAAAAGAATCTTGAGAAGAAAGGCAAGAAAACAGTCGGCAACGAACATTACTTCAAAGAGTCTATAGATATAGATCTCCTTCCTAACACCTCCCTGGTTGGACAGAAGTGATCAAATTGAAAGAAGTCCAACATCCTTATGGAAGTATGGTCTTTCTCAAGTTTAATCATAGATCTGTGTCGAAGTTATCAACCAAAATGGTAACAGCAGCTGGTAGCTCTTCGTTGGAGTGGATGGGGTGAATGTGATGGCCCGGCATGAAGAGGGAGAAAAAGTGAGGGAATAACGTATAAAAATTCAATTAAACGTATGCATGGTATGAAGTCTAAACAGATAACTGACGACAGTGAAGAAACTTTACTTGTATAGTTGTGTACATGTTTGTTTTATTAAGAATGAAAAGACACACGTCACTTATTGAATTTAGAATCTAAGGACCAACCTTCACAGCAGGTAACAATGCGTCATTTTGTCCCCATGTACATATTTCTAACATTACGAGTGCGGCGTTTAGTGGGGCAGAATTAGCGTAGGCCAACGAAAGAACCCGAAAGAAGCCCACCATTTCTTTTTACATTTCGCATAATGAAGAGGAAGTATATTGTATAGTCCTTCGTCATTCTTTTAATAATATTTTTACATAGACAAATGTTTGCCAACTCATTTCTCAACAATTAAATTGCACGTATATGTAATTTTGCATAAAAAACAAATATCACCTGATCAATGAAATAACATCGCAAGACAAATGTAAGACTGAATTGTGCAATCAACTGTGGCGCTATGACGTTGTACAGAACGTCTTCATTGTATACAGTCACTTAGTATAAATTCAGTTCCTTCACGATACGCCTGTATTACAATGTACTTCCCTTTAATTCTATTCTCATTGGAAAAAATCCGACTTTCATTGATAGAACCTGGCCTACAGAGTCAGGCTATAAAGGATCTCTGTACATAGTCGCACCATGTGAGTATCAACTTGGAGAGAACATGATCTGATAATATATGAACTGATGAAGAAATTCCTCGAATTATATGAATTAATTGTAAGGCCTTTTGCCTTGCCGACGTATATTTGCACCAGGAATACTCATCACAAATGTTTTCAACTTAGATTTACATGATGACGTGTCAATACATCGAAGTCACGTGATTGCTACGAGCCAACAGAGGCCATTTTATCCAAAATGTGATATTTAAATTATCACTTACAAACAAAGACAGTAGACTGTCAAACAAACTCCCAAGGTTGGATAGGTGCAGATCTTGACAAGGGGGTGGCTAATCAAGGTTAAAAGTTGAGAAAAGAACTTAGCTTTTTACGATACCGAAAACTGATTTTAGGGTAGCCTGCAGAGCTAGGCACTTGTAAAATAGTAAAGTAAATCAGATCTCTCATGAGTAAAGCCGGATAAAAAAAAAATCGAAAAAGTGTTCCCCTGGGAGCTTCCCCGCCCGGCGGACGTGTATTGCTCCTGCAGCCACACTGACTACACTCGCAATACTAGGAGTTGTCAACAATGTACTGTACAGCCTGCTAAGTAGGCAAAAAGTATACATCCAGTGTCTCTGAAGGAATGCGATTAAGGATTGTAATATATTGCTAAGTATCGGTAGCTTCAGTCCATAAAAAAGTCATTTAGTTAACAAGGCTATAAAAACCTCGTGAAAGTTGTCAAATTATCATCAGCACCCCATGTCGCTGACTTTTTGTATGTCTCGCCACGAAGGCGGAGTCGGTGCAAGCCGAGTGTATACCCACACGGGGAACTTCAATTTGTTGTTTCCTCATACCAAAAGGTGTTTGGAAACTTTTACATTTGAGGCACAATTTCTGACAAAATCTCGGAGCCTTAGAAGTTCTTCGCACGAACATTTCTATTTTTAAAGATTGGCCCAAATGTTTGGTTGTACACAATTTTGGAGGCACAGTGCCCCCTCCCTACAGCCCATAGTCATACCCTCCTGTATCGTGCGCTCTCCAAAGACTTATCAGGTAGACACATCCTGACAACAGAGTCTCCACCAACTTCCGGGGCACAGTATGACCAGATGACAATGCATTGCAGTAAAGGACAGCACACACGCAGTGAAACCCGTCGGTAAATTCCCTCGTGACATTTTCATCTCTGAAAACTGTGTTTGACAGTTATGTGTTCGTATTTAAGTCTAGTAGAACATGTGGAGGAAAATTATTGAAATAGGAAGGAATCATTCTGATCGGGACTTTCCCTTCAGCATGCAGTAATTAGGATAAGTTGCGTTACGCAGTACAAGACCAGATCACACATCTTCACAAAGATGCTACGTGTCAATTTGAGGTAGGCTTACTTCGGTTGTTTAAAGCAAAGCGTCTTTAAAGGTCGTGTAACATGCCACCATAAAGAGCTGTTTCACTTCTCAGTTAAAGAATTAAGAAAGATCCGTTGGAATTATTTCAATATCTTTTACCGTTCTCAAAATATACGTCTTCAAAGTTTGATGGTTTCTGATGAAGAAACTCATTGCTATATGCAAAAATAATGATGTGGAGTGTTGCACAGTGTTTAGATTTCTTTTGTAAACCCTATATAAATTATCTCTTCTCTTTTTTACTGATCAGATAGGTTACAGTTTGTTGACTGATATCAATGTTTCTGAAGGAAAGAATTTTAACTTTCATAATAAACCCCTAGGGGATAACAATGCTACCAGTGTCCTTGAAATTACGGTTGAAAAAACAAAGGCTAACATGAGCTATATATGGTATGTCCATCTCATGATGTGACATATTTGCATATTTAGCACATGTTTATTCATGATAGAAGTGTGAAATAGAAATTACCCTGTAAAATGGTCAATATTTGATGGATCTTAACGGGAACTGTGACCATTTGCTGGATATTTAATGCTTTTACAATCAAATATCCAACTATGTTATTTTCATGTCACACAAAATTTAAATTGTACGAGACCGGCATGGATGCATGTCTTTATGGCAATAGTAACATGGAGGTCTGTGTATTTGTATACAGTAATGTCCTACCCTAATCAAAAGAAAACGGTTCCGTCATGACCAGTGGCGCCGGCACGGGGGGCATGGGGGCGCGTGCCCCCCAATCGAAAATTTCTGAAAATTTTAAAATGATCCCCAAAAGCGTTTAAGCTATAGATTTCTGTAGGGGTTAGGGTGAGGTGTGTTTTCGACCTAGTGATGGATCTGTTGTAATCATTTTCTATCACAAATATTTCTTAAACTATCAAGATTTTCGCTCGCTCGGCGCGCTTTAAACCTTACCACAATGTTGCTCTTATCATCAATATCTTCCGAAAACAACTCCCTGGAAGCAGTAGCACAAGTACAAAGATATTTACGAATTACCAGATAAAAAAACTGACTTTTTGAGTGGTATTTTATGTTTGTTCGGCAGTTGAAAGTGTCTCGATGAAGATTCTGAAAGCAGGTTTTGTAATGGAAATCTTACTTAACGAAAAATTTCTGCGCGCTTCACGCGCATGCGTTGTGGTTTCCATTCAATGTCATGGCCTTTATGAAGGTAATAACACATGGTACGGTTTGTACCGGTACTATTCTGATCACAACAATTTCAAAAACAGGGACTTATCTTTAAACATCTGTAGGGGCCTTGCATCAACATAAGATCTTTTAATCTAATTTGTACTAGCATGATGGGGCTGGTTGGAACTTGAAAGTTCGCCGGTATTCGCCGTAATACATTTTTCAGAAACTTTTACCGAGCGCTTCGCGCGCAGCCATTAACGGTATAGATGGTGATTGTTAATACACTATCGACGAAAAACCATTCTGAAACGTGCTTGTGAGTCTCTCACCCCTTTTGCCATACCTATCAGGGAGGTCTTATATCACCTTCATGTACCTCTCCCTCCCGCCCATTCCCTATTGCTGGAAGCTGTTCGACTGGATTTTCGATCAAAATTAGTAAAAATGCGATACTTGTAAAGTGTTCGGCATCATACTCTATATTACCATTTGTATGTAAGGTAATAAGCATGCAGTGGCGTATTTAGGGGGCCATGGGCCCTCACTGATGTCGATTTTTATTTAAATACGTAATTTTTTTTAACAGAAAATGTTACTTCAAACGTAACATATGTGGCACCAGATTGCATGTAACAACACCTAATTTTTTCAAAATTTTTCATTGGGGAGGGGGAGACACCCCTCCCCTTAGACCCCCCCGGCCGGCGATCACACAACATACTGCATGGCAACCCATTAGAAAAAAGTCCTGGCTACGCCAATGTAAACATAATGCCATTGCCCATTTTATGTAATTGATCCACAGCTTTTACCTAACCAAAAATTAGAATTCACTAAATTATGGACATTTTCTAGCCATATATGATTAGCTCCAAAAATATCCCAAAGATAGCACCATTTTGCATCTAATGAAACCTTAAATTAACAAAAATCTTCCCAGGCGGTTTTGAGAGGATTGGTAGGGGTTAAATCTCTGGTCACAAATGAGCCCATTGTCCACTGACGTGTATTGTATGGCAATTGTCCATCAAATCATCATTGAAAATGTTTATTAAGCACGCTGAAAACAATCATTCAGCCAACCCACTCCTTGTATTAACCCACTCTTACTTTTGGCACTGGGGTACATCGCGAGCTAATCCCTCATGTCATTGGTGGTCTGTTTCATAGAAGTAACCATAGTGGTTGCATTAAGAGCGGTTAATAAGAAGCAACCTCCTCCAATCCCATTCTCAATGCCCAATAGTTTACCCAGACTAGCAAAGTAAACACGACAGTCAAAAATATTAACCCATGATCAGGTACTAATGGGTATCCATGACTGCTTATAATTCGGGGAGGTTGCTTCTAATTTGGGAGTCAAAAATGACCTTCAAACTTGAAAAATCAGAGGTGAAAGATACACACCTAAAAGGGTCCCCGTTTTACAAACTATCCCATTACACTAATCATTTAATCACTGTGTAGGGGACTGTACAATTGGAGAGTCGGCAACCCCCCCCCCCACACACACTAAGGCTTTTGCACACTTTCCTCCTCATTGTCTTGGTGGCGTTGCTAATCCAGGCTGATCGGAGCCGTGGCTCTGAGACCGACAAGTCCAAAATCTGTACGGTAAGCCGCGGAGCAGACTTTGTCTGCTCAGCCTTTCTTTAAGGCTTCCCAAACACTGAACAAGGAATATGCCGTGCAGCCTGCTTCGTAAGCGATCTCTACGGATGCAGTCCAGCAGACTGGGATCATTCAAGATACCATAATTGACCCGGACCCATCATGTCCCTCAAGGTATCCTTACAATCTCTTCCAGCTAGCAACAGGTTTGGCTATTTCATTCCATTGGGTAAACATAACTTTTATTTGCCCCCTTTAACCATTTCATTAAACTTGACAGTTTCAACTTAAGGACAGACTTGAATGTGTTTACCCTTCTTATCTGTGGTCTAAGGATTCCAAGCTAAGCGGATTTTGTTGTTTTTAACTCAGCTTCGTAAGGCACCGGCTATTTCATTCATCTCGGCTTTAATGAATAAATACAAAATGCTAGCTGCTTTGTACTATCTCAATGCGTAAACATAGCATTGCCAAGTTAATGTTTACGCTACAAGTTTTGTTGACGACTGTCAGTTGTAGAAAAGGTCTCTAAAGTTAAAAAATAGTAACAGATTTTAAAGCTAGCTTCTCTCGTAAATGTCTTCTACTTCAAACAAATGCAACGACTTTCCAACCTTTCGCCTTTACCAATTAGTTGCGAAACAACACTTTTCTTATACATGTACGCAAAAATCACCCTTGGGGTGTTTTCCTGCTACGCTGTCCCATTAAACCGTCTTTAAGGATAAAAATCACAGTACGGTACATAATATCGGAAATGTAACTATCTTTTTTAATAGCAAAATTATTGGGTATAAAAAAGTAAATAAAAGACTTTTGAAAAAATGCATATTTTACTCTTGGTTTATGTGGGTGAGTATGTGAATCGAATGGACCATGGAACCCGATAGTTGTGTCATCGGGCGCTGGGTGGGGTAAGGTTTGGGAAGGGGAAGGGTCGGAAGTTAAATTGCCTTTCATATGTATACATTTTTGAATACACAGTGCAACAGAGCATATTTACACTTAAACTGAACGCAGCAAATGGGGAATATATTAGATGGTTCATTTACGCTGTCGATATATTCTACAGTATGTATCTGTCTTTATTGAAGGTGCTATGATCATGACTGGCTAAAAAAATACTTTTTTGTAGACAGAAATTAAAGCGTTGTGTAACTCATTTATTTACTTCTCTGGAGATGATCCACTCTTGAAACCTCTCGCAAAAGGCCCTGGTACACTAAATTGGGTCGGACTTTTTAATCATGGCCAATAACAGATTTGGAACACCTTTGCCGTAATATGACCGTATAGGTTTACCTGCAATGTACAATATTTGCATTATGATACATCGTTAATGTTACTTGTAAACAAAATAGGATGATATATTACAGGTTCAAACAATGTACAATATATTGCTCAAAGGCTGCTTGCCACTTGGTTTGAACTTGTAAACTGTCGAAGTCATAACTCTTCCGAAAAGAAGTCAACTTCACGTTGACATTGGCTTCACGGAAACCACCAATCAATAGTTGTTTAATGACTTAGTCTTACTAAATAATCAAATGGGAAGGGAAGACAATAGCCACGTCATACTTTTGTTCTAATTGAGTATGGACCAAATGGCTGTCCTAGATCCAATCCAAATATAGGCGAAGTCTGTTCTCAGAGGAGGGGGAGGGGGATAAACGTTTCAGAGGATCGACCGGGGAGGAGTTTAATTGAAAGATTTCTTAATATTTGAACGTTCTTATACGGTATGTAATTTGATGCTGCATTTTGTTTATTTTTTTAAGTAAGTTTATTCGAAAAGTTGGCTACATTGCAAAAAAAAAAAAAATACTGTGGTGTACACAGTGGTGACAGCTAAGGGGTTTTGCCCTTTAAAATATAGGCAAGAGCATTCTTCAGCCCCCACCTGCTTGACTGAAGCCTTAAGTGGCCTCCCCTGATTTTAGTTTTGAATCGTGAACAAGAAATGTTAGTGGACGGGGCGGAAACGATGTAAACATTCTGTGAGGTATACACTGGTGTGCATGCGTATGTTTCTGCATTGTTAAAGATGTCTGTAAAATGTTGTAGAATTACAGAACAAAGAAAAAAAGAGAAAAACAAAAAGGATACGGAAAAAATGTTGTCAATATTTGAAACCGATTGACAAAACATTTTCTGTATTTGGTATGTAATTTCTCTATTTTTAGATTTGTAATTCTATAGAAATTTTAACAACTAGTGTATGGCTAGACTTTGAAAATTTTTTGTCGGTGAACAGATCCCCACTTCCCTTTGCACGTTTTCTTAAACGACTGCAATAATTTGTACCAAAGCTCTAACCTGTGCCTGTGCCACATTGACGTCACTTGTGTATATTCTCACCGAAATCAACGGCAACACCAATGACTACACACTGGCAAGCCCGTGGGAGATAGGGCCCCTTCTAAAATCTTACCCAATAGAAAAAGTTTAAGAACAAAAAATATTATCGTCTTAACAAATAGCCCACTTGAAAATAGTTTTATCCCCTGGGCACTTTCTCGCTGCCCCCTCCTCCCCTTAAGCACTTCGCCTGGTCACGGACCTATTACGAGAGGACGATGCAAATAAAACAGCAAGATTACAAACACTGCAACATCAAACACAGCGGCAACAACAACACTTGCGTACACAAACAGCTTTAGTCCATCACATGTTAAAAATAATGAGAAAGACGAAAGAACTAAAGGTCATAAACGTTGACTAACATGTACGTGCCTCTCTAGAGTGGTCTCTCATGAAGGCATGTTTACCTGTCGGACTCTGTTTGCCTATAGTAGACTCTGATAGTGAACAAGCCGTATCGAACTCCCCGATTTCCTACGTAGTAGGCTGTGCGGTATATTCCTTGTTCAGTCATACATGGGAAGCTGAGGAACTGAGCAAACAGAGTCTGCTTCGCCGGGTAACTCCTAGCCTGCGTAGCGCCTCTGTGACTGTCGCCCCCTTCAGCGATCAGCTGAACGACAAAAGTTCGTTCGCTCGGCTGGCTAGGTAACTCCCTGATGGAGGTTCAAGCCAGCCATATATGTTTATCAGTTCACACAGGTAATTTAACGAACAATCAAACTTGTCCACATAGAATTAGACAATGACTCATGGGATTTTTGTCTGGAGTTCAAAGAAATACGAGGTAATGTTTGCAGATGACACCGAGATATATCCCATATTTCATCCCTTTTGACTTCCTACTATCAAACTATATAGAGAATTAAAAACTTGGACGAATCGACAAAAGTTCCCAGAAGTATCGACGAATAAGCTATGACAATTCCTCAAGAACTCGAAATTTATCGGTCATGCACAGTTCACATTTCTTCTATTGGAGCTCCTCTTACCGTTATTTTAATGCGAAGTTTGTTCTTATTAACACGAGTGTCACATTGCGGTACTCTCAGAAATGCATGTGTTCGGAAGTGAATTACTTCCAATCACTTTGCTGATTGGGTCTTTCAATGAAGCGTAAAGATAACACCCAGGCCCACTCCACAGCTAGGAATATACCGGGTCCGACTATTTCCCATTTGACACGGTGTTTGTGTGTGTTACTGTGTATTTGTAGCCTATGCATGGGTCTATATGCTTGTGTGTACACGTGTAGAGGAGTACTGTACTATGTGCATAAAGGGGAATTACCATCAAATATTAGAATATAAACGTCTATCTTTCCCTTTCATAGAAGGTTTATTTGGGGAAAATCAGCTGAAAATGCATCGATTTGAGCCGGGGTGGTGGTTAGAGCCCACCATACCACTCTGGTGATGGCTATTCCGGGAATAATTTTCAGGTTGAACGCATGCCCTTTCCAATCCGAGTTTCATTTTAAATTGAAAGTTATTAATTACATTAGAGGTAATAAGTAGTCCGGACCCATTCTTAGTTTAGATCAAAAATGTGTGCAACCTTACTTGCAAGAAATCATACGGGGAAAACTCCTAATACCTCAGGTAGAGTAAGAAAAGGGTCCAAAATTATTTTCCCTCTCCTGGTGTATGAGACCATGAAAAACAACCTTTACTGGGGCTGGAGCTGGGGCGGGGCGGGGGAAGAGAAGGGTCAGTTTCAGTGTTTCCCTTAACAATAAGCCATCCCTCAAATTAATTCATGATCGACAAAGATTATCATTTACAATTTGGTTTACTTTTCTGAAAGAAAAGAAAGAAAGAAAAGAGGCAATGGATAATTGATAATATATATATATATATATATATATATAGGGAACAAAGAGAGCTGTTTGACGAGGAAACCTTTAGTAACCATGGCAATGAATAATAACAATTATTTAATCATACCAAGAAAACGGAAACACTTCTGATCAACTTTGCACTTTCTACGAAATCAGACCAAGATAAAATTAATTGAAGTTACCAATTCAAAAAGGCCAGTTCTTGACTTGACAAGAGATTAAAAGCTCGGCCTATTTCTTCTTATCAAGAAAAGCTAAAATCTGTACAATCGATTTAATAGCTTCGTCCTGTCCAGCACAATGTACGCTGTTTTCCCACACGGGCTACTTTCAGTTGAGGATGAGCATGCACTTCTGCCCAAAAGTCTACTTCAGGTTTGCCTCAAATCGGCAAGGCAGTTTTCTGCACGAGCTGGTGTGCTATCGGAGGTGTCACCAGACTTTTCGGAGTGAGGAAGGGAGAGGGACAAACGTTCCACCGGAATGGCAAACCAAAATGAAAGACTACACGTCACCGGAGGCGTCGTAGTGACGTGCCAGCAGCGCTCCTCGCTCTTGGCGCTGGTCCCCAGGGTCCACTCCAGGGCCCTAAAGACAACACCCCATTGAGAGCCCAGGTGCAAAGCCCCTGGAGGTTCTGGGGTAATTATAAATTGTGACTAATATAGAAATCAGTTTTGCTATTGTGTGGTACAAGAATGGGATGAGTTGTGTATTGAAGTGGAAAATCATAAAAGTTTTCCCAGTGCCTACAAGACTTATAAAGAACCATACTTTTAGAAATTGTGTAGAAATTGTTTGTAGATAGAGAGCTTGTGGGCATTATAGTAAGTAAGTATAGTATAGTAAGTAAGTTGTTTTGTAAAGCGCTTTGAACTATGCTTTCAAGCAATTGGATTAAGCTCTATATAAGAACTATAATTATTATTATTATTAGAATGAAGTATTTGACTCAGTATCTCCAAAATGGCAGGATGTGCACTAACAAGGCTACAAAAAATGAGAAATCACAATTTGACCATTTTTATTAACCTTACTCTCACTAACGATTTAACGATGGGGGGTGAGTGGAGGCGACGGATCATGTTAAGGTTTGCACCGCACTTAAAAAAGAAATCCACTCATGCTGCCCAATATCAATTAATGTTGAGACAACTACCCTCCGGGTATGCTACTCTGGGGAAGCCTTAAATTAATATTACAGCATCGAAGGTGCATAGTTTCAGTTGCAGTTTCTTTATTCCAGTATAAATATAAAATTTATAAATAGAAGATAAAAAACAGAGAAGTAAACAAACAAAAATAGAACATAAATATTTCACAAGTCAGGCAGTAAGAAGAATTATAAAGAGTAGTTGTACAAGTCCACATTTATATATACGACAACTCTGTAGATAAAAGAATTCTTACAAAGCACAGTTCTAAAAGTTGGCACGATAGAAGGGTTTCGAAGTTTTAAGTTTCGTTTTATTGCACAAAGAGCTCTATTCAGATTGAAAAGGATAATCTGAACAGCTGTACATATACTACAACAGATCCGGGACTACCCGGCCGTGAGATTTTGAAAAAAGAAGCCCTGGAATGAGGTTCAATGAGTTTTGCGTGCCTTAAAATTATAGTAACAACATATGTATTTCCTGCAAATTCTTCAGAAATAAATAAAAAAGGTTGTTAGCGTCCCTGAGACCATCCTGGTGCACGAGCGAAGTGATCAGAAGATTCTGGAATTGAGCATCACTTTGTGTGAAAATTTTGTGCAAGTTCTTAGTCACTCCCTGTCGGAGGTATCACCACTTTTCGATCCCTGGTATGGTGCTTCGCTGCGCCTTGGTGAAGTTTCAGGAGAGTAAAGTTCCCCAGGCAAATTTTCAGGCACCGTTATTGTTAATATACGGACATTAGCCTATGAGAGTGAGGTGCTATTGAATCAGTAACCGGTAGCTATCCTCTTAATAACTGGATACATGTTGAAAAAGGCAACGAAAATTGCAAGTTGTTACCGTTTTCGAAGATAAAATCTGACTAAACAATACTAATAGATGTAGTACTTGTAATGGAGGGAGAGGACTTACGGCCGCAGTATAGTCCCATAGCTGTTAAAACAAAAGCTGTGGATAACATTTCCCAATATGGAAGTCCTTCACGTAATTTGAGAAATAGATACGCGCGAATTGCACGACAAAATTCCAGTTTACATTTTGTGCAAAATAAGCCGCATGTTTGATAAAGTGACGGTGGGTCCTCGTGTTCATACCCAGATATGCGTGAACGGTGTGTTTGTACATAATTTCTTTCACACCCAAAATCTCGTGGGAGGGGGACACGGGGCGGAAGAGTTAACGTTTGGGGTACGTTCCCCCTCCCCCTTAGCGACGCCACTGTGTGCTACATTTGTTTTCCCCAGACCCCGCCTGGTACGCCCATGATGTTTTCTTTGCACTGCTAACAATTATGACAAGGAAATTGTACATTTAATTACGGTATGCAATGAATGATGAAACAGTATGAAACCAAAATAAGTCTGATGGTTGCCAACAACTCGATGAGTAGGACTCTGTTAGTTTAAACATTCCGGGGTTCTATGTCCAATTGATTTTGAGAGAAATCGTATGACTAAGTAGGGAAGTCACAGTGTCCAGTGCGAGATGACGAAGATTTCTGTCGATCCCACCCTGTACGATTAAAACCATATAAGTGCCTTACCGTCATCGCTTTTTATTTGACAGATGCAAACAAACACATACATTTCTCACGTACAAATATATCTTCCAAAACAATTAAAAAAGTTGAAAGAGTAAATGAACAGTGAGATGATGTAAATATTACTGTATTATAGGCATATTCTTAACTAGTCTCATGGACTTGCTGCAAGCCGCTAACGTGGACATGTCCACACGCGAATATATATATATATATATATATATACATATATAATTAGAAAATAAAACTGGACGGAAACTGAGGTTAACAATAACTTGCCCTCGTGTTCAACTTCAACTTGCCTATCCTACTTAACACTATAGTACAGGGTAACTGCAGCTGATGGCCAGAGGCAAAAATCTTCCTCGTAGCAATGGCATGATCTCACCAGATACCGATCGGACCTCGTTCACAGCATATAAGCATATAAGCCTATCACTGCGCGGTTCAGGGGCAACTTGATCACGAATATTTTATCTTTAAGTCCTCCATCGACAAACGAATTTCGAAAAAGTAAAATCAGTCCCCCCATTTTCTCCTCATCTATCTGTCAATTATTGAATTAACTTTCAATGAATGAATAAAATTGATAACACAATTTTTAACTGATGATCTGTACACTTTAACAACACACATTTACGTTAAAAAATAAATTCTTCTTAAGTATGATACTAAGGAATAACCTTCATTAATTATTTTTTAAGATTTAACAGTGCCTAAAGGTCTAGACCCACAAAGTGGGCCAGGACAACCAACAAAGATTTCAAAAGTCCATTTCAGTTTACCTTTAATACATTCGGAAACATTGTAAAGTAATTTCTTAACAATTTATCACATCCCTAATCGAAGCCGATGTTTTCATTTGCTTACAATGAAAGATAAAATATTTTATAAAAATTATCAATAAATTAAGTTCCTGTCCGAAATTACCCTCATAATATCATTACTGCGTTACTTTTTATGACAATATTTACTCTAGCGTTTACAAGGATGTTATTAGAGGATAGTTCCAAATAACTGATACCGTAGTAATATATCAGCTACAAAAAAAAGACATAACTGCCACAGAATGCACTGTCGTCTGAGTCATTTACGACAGAATGTACATTCACCCCAATTTCCCGGTAAGTATACATGATATCCTGACAATTCGTTATGACCATTTTTATCATTTCACAAAATTTTTGTTGCAGACTTGTTAAGCAGAATAAACTCCATGGTTTAAATTTCGTGTGCAATATTTACATTCTGAAACGTGATAAAAGATACTAGAAAAAATAAGGAAACATATGTATTATTTGGGTTTGTGCCGATGTATGAATGGGGCCTCGTAAAGGCATCTGCAAGACAAATTCATTTTAAAATCCATCCACTGTGATAATTCAAAATGAAATTTATTATATCTGCAAAATATGTTTTGATGCATGCAAGGACTTCCACTGAGGAACTACCATTATTTTCTGTTTCAACTGAAATGCATTATTTACCATGAAATTGATAAAGTACAAAGCATTTTACGGTATGCCGCGGTATGTTACGATATGTTGCGGTACATTGCGGTATGTTGTTGGTCACTACTGTCAATAATCTCACAATGATTCATTAGTCACATATGTGAACAAACTGAAGTCATGGCTAATATAATCAAAACTGTGTTGCAAGAGGATCCCTGAAAGTTTGTCAAGTATTGTTAGAAGGAACTAAGCTGCCAAATTGCAAAGCCTTGGTGGACGTAATTGCAAACAAACAAACAAACAAACAAACAAACAAAACCAGCGAGAACCCTTGTGAAATCAGGAGTCTCGAAGAAAACGCTATAGATCCTTGTCCAAATAACAATTACAAAGGATTATGGAATATGTGGTTTTCGTATTCGTCATTTTTGGCAATGGCATTTTACTGTGGCCAAAAAACGACACACACCAAAACTCCATCCTAAGTAAAATACCATGCTTTAAAGGACACTTCTTTTCATCCCAAAGAGTTCCAATTCTTCCAACTAAGCAACTTGTAGCTCCTCCCATTAATGTATAAAGCTCCTCCTTGTGCAGACACAAATCTGTTTCGTGTCCTGGTGAGCATACAAGGCTATAATGTGTTATCCAAGCACTCTCTCTGTATTGTGTGAAATATGAGCTACCCTAATCTTTTACTTTTCAAACTTTGCTGGAAATCAAAGAGCAGCCACCAACTGAGGATTTTGATACCCCCACACTAAAAATATACTTTGGGGTGACGAGTGTATGCCTTTAAGTAAATTTTTATATACTGTAAGTGCACGTCAACGTCACTGTCCAGTCGACAAAATAGTACCGGTATATGTAAGCCTGTGCTCATAGGTACCAATTTGTCCAATCGTAGAACTTTAAAACCATGAAAAAAAAATTAATTAAGATAATGGATCGAAGTAGCTTCACCTTTAGCTGAGTTCATCCCATACATGGTTCGTTGATACCTTGCAGTCACGATATCTTTGCACTGTGAACAGATGAAACAGCTTTATCAACGTCGGATCATACAATAGGATGACATTATATCCAAGCTATTACTACAAGTTATCGTAATCAGGGGAAGGTCTGTCATCAGATGCAATATTTCTTTTTTTTTTCTTCTTCTTGATATATTCTTTGTTGTCTAGGCTCTTTCTGGGCATTAGCTCGCTAAACAATTTTTTCTAGTGTCCTGGCCGTTTTTGTATTTTAATACAGTGTACGGACGAAATGAATAAATGAATGAATGAATGAATGAATGAATGAATATATGAATGAATGAATGAATGAATGAATGAATGAATGAATGAATGAATGAATGAATGGAACAAGCTTCTGTGGATAGAAAGATGGGAAGCAAACATTTTTTTA
>WURT03373970.1:0-23570 GCA_009936505.3 Holothuria glaberrima | reverse complement strand
TATTATTATTATTATTATTATTATTATTATTATTATTATTATTATGATCGTGATCACCGATCTGATCGTCATCGTCATCATGATCATGATCATGATTATGATGATTATGATTATTATTACCGTTATCGTTATCGTTATCGTTATCATTATCATTATTATTTGAAAGAAAACAAAAAAAGTGAGATTCAAAATTTATACTGTTTCCAATTGATTTCGTGTTCACTGGACCATAAAAAATATTGGGTCGGAGTGTTGTGGTGGGTTGCCCGTGAGGTGCCTTTGTCCCATGGCCTAAACGTAGCTACTGCATAATAGAAAGTAAAGTGAGGGGTAAGTGTGAAAATTTTAGATTGTGAATAAGATAGCTTGAGAGAGAGCCCTAAAATATATCTACATTACCATGTTTAGTGTATTTTCTTAACAGTTTGGAGTAGTAAACATATGGTGAGACTTTTTCTTGTTCTAACATGTCAGTTTGGAAAGAGTAATTACATGTTTGCTTTTTGCAGAACAGTCGTCAAAACATGACTCAAATGAATATTAGATGTAATATGCTGTTATACTTGCTGAAAGCCACGTACAGTCCTCCTATTTTGTAACTCTGCCAACCGTATTGGTGAACACAAGGGGATAGTGCTCTGGGCAAGCTGATAACCGTAGGATTGGTGCACTTGAAGCAGCAGCATAAAATGAGCAAACTTTAAAAACTTTAATATTACTTTATCATTACGAACCTAACACACAAAAGACAGTAATCCTTCTGCAAAGATTAAAGGATGGAGTAATGGTGATAACAAGTGTGATGGAGCTTCTAATCAGGCTTTCTCAGTGAGGGAAAGAAGGTTGAATCTGATATTCAGTGTGAAGGTAGGCCATAATGTGGAAATGAAAGCTATTTATTTTATAAGAGGTCAAAGGTAATCTGATTTCACCGAGGGTCAAATATGAGAAACCTTGTAAACACTGTGACGTGCGCAACTCCAATCAACCTCAAACTTGGTATATATGTTTTCAATAACAAGGAGGCGATCCCTATCGTTTTTTTGGTAGATGTCAACGGTCATCTAAGGTCAACAGAGGTCAAATTTGCCAAAACCTCAAAAGCTACATATTTTACCAATTCAATCTTTCATTCAGGTAAACCTTGAACTGGAGAAACATCATAAAAGCTAGACGATCCCTATGAATTTTGGTGGAGGTTTAAGGTAAAGTCATCTAAGGTCAACGGAGGTCAAACGTCTCAAAACCTTGTAATCAACATAATTTGGCAATGCAAGATAAACGAAATGTAAGAACCAAAAACTGTTGTTTATAGAAGGAGACTGAGAAATTAATTTTGCAATGCTGTTCATAATTAGTTAAACTCAATGTTTGGACAGTTTAATAATCGCTGAATTTTACTTCTTTAGGTCAATCCTGATGAAGCATTCCTTCGGTGTTTCTGTTTGATTCATCTTCTGGTTTTAATGTAGTGATGTGTGACAGTTTGCCTCCAGTGTTTTATTTGCAAAGAGAGAATAAAAGCTGTTAGTGCAACATTTCTGCAGTATCACGTTCTGAGGTTGTGTATGTTTGTCTTTGCTAGATTATTGTAGCTTCAAAAGAGAACATGCTTTATAATGAAAAATAAAATAGAGACGTATAGGAAGACCATGTGTACCATGAGCTCTAAGCAAGTTAAAGAGCGTAGAAACGATAGACAAAGGATGTATTTTTTTGTGTGGTATGTAAAATAAATTTGAAAATAATGTGTGATATAATGTAACGTAAAATGAACCTCTGTTGAGAGCAGTTCATATAATATCCAGAACAAACATATTGCTATATCTTAGTGGAAAATAATATTATATGAGTATAGCAAAAAAAAAAAAAAAAAAACTTTGACATTTGTGTCTTTTGGGGCCTCATTTACTCTTTTGCTCTATGTCTGACAATGATATCAAGCAGAAGGACGATTGCGTTATTTTGAATCATATAATTGATACTTCCCATGGGATATCCTTCAAATATTGTTTATTACAAGAGTGCGAGGAACCAGCAGATGTGTAAATATATAACAGATTAAACAACTAATGGGTAAAATAGTCGACAACATTGCACATGTGGTGGACACCTTTTTATTAGAATTTATCCCTTTGCGGTGGAAATCTTTTTGTAGATGACCATCTTTTGGGTTAAATGGGGACACTTTTTTAACCATGTATTGGGTAAAGCTTCTTTCTTTTTCACCATCTATAAGGTAAAGGCACAGTTGGTTAAAATACTTGGACAATTATAATTACCCGTTTGATGGGTGGAACATGTACACGACTCAGTTGGGCAGGCTTAATTGTACTCAACAAAGTAGGAGGTGGCATACTAGTTCGACGTTTTTGGGTAAAATATTGCCCATGTTGGGTAAAATTTTACCGATCCTTTTTGTTTTTACCTTTCTTGTTTTGGAACTTCGAACAATTTTGGAAGAAATATTGAAGTGGCAAAACATTTATCGGTTTCTGATAAGTTTTTTGAAGCTTTTTTGACTCCCTTCAAATAATGAGTAGGAGTTATTACTTTTTTTGTGCATAAAACTCCCTTGGAATATGAAACAGGGAAAAATTAGACTGACTAATAAAGCACAGCATAACATACCTCCACATACATTACAACTTTACAAACGACTTTCTGTTTTTGAAAATATTTGATTATTTCCACCAATACTTTTACATAACAGTGCGTCCCGCATGGGGGTACATTAGGACAGTCATGGAGAAACAAAATGATAACCCCCGCAGGCCCGAAGTATTAAAACAAAACGTTGACTTTTCTGAATTCTCACCAAGATTCGGTCATATTTCCCACTGACACTGAATGCAAACTAGCATTCGATTGCTCTAAATTTCCTAAAAATGTGTGGTCCATATTTCCCATATTATTTTCACTGTCATAGGCCTACATAAAAATGACACATAACTGGGTCATTCAAGCAAGCTTCTCGAGAGCAGTAAACATTAGAAACCAAAGGAGTTGACATCTTACCGGGTGGTTCATCAGTTGCAGGCCGATAGAGATATTTCCTTAGTTTCCCCACCCTCTTTAATTACTGATTCATAGAGCGACGTGTGTCCATACACACTCCAAGATTGAGAACAACGGGATAAGAGTTTATAAGCTTATCACCAATTTTTAAAGAAATTTGATAATACCCTAGTACTTCATTACAATATCTTTGGAAAACTATAACTTCAATTTTATCATGATCATTTAACTTAATGCAGTTACTAGACATCGAAATACCTGACTTCCTGAATGCATGACTTCATTTTTAATATGGCTGATTTGAGAGATCTTTAAGCTATAAGGAAACATAATGTTGAGTATCATAAGCATACAACATGTGGTTGATATCATATGAACTAATGCTCTTTCCTAACGAAGAGGCGCACGGCAAAAAGGGAACAGGGCCGAGAATTGACCCTTAAGGTACACCATAGTGCAGTCCATGAGTAGTAGACATATTGGACACTTGGATAAATTGTGATACATATTCCAGATAGGATCTCCTAAGAATTCCACACTATACCGTGTGGAAAGCCCTGATACATCTAGTAAAACCAAACGTACCCATTTTTTCTGTCATTGGCACAGGGAATATCATTTTTAACTCTAAGAAGAACTGCTTCTGTACCAAAACCTGAGCGGTAGGCAGATTGGTAGGGATCAAAACAATAACTATTTTCAATATGAGATACAATTTGATTATGAATAGCTCCTTGACCAATCATGTTGGTACAGTATCAAGACAACAATGCGTAGATTAGAGACCCAGGACTAGTTTTCACTACCATGTCTGTAGAGAGTTCACGAAAGACTGGGAAACCATCACCTGCAATAACGGTGGTCATTCCATAATGAAGAGACGCAGAACTAGATGGTACAATGCTTGTCCAGATAACATATTATAATTGATTTCTGTGAAATAACGTAATCTTCATTATTTATTTATTTTTTACGAACGAACTTACATTAAATTGAGCCATTAAAGCTTTCTATCTAACGAGTTGATCACAAAACTGTTTAGAAAGCCCAGCTTCCACAACTTTTTTCTTCTCCCGTTCCCCTCCCCCAATAATAACAATATCTGATAGAAGGTGATTAAAATAGATCTTTCATTGCTCAAGGGAAAAGACAACTCAGTCTGTCCCGCACAGAACGCATTTGGGTTTACTGTTAAAAAAATCGAAAATATCCATAAGCCGGTTGAGGAGCACGTACCCTACGTGCCCCCCTCCTCCGTGGAGGGGATCCATGTGTGGAAACAACTTGTTTAATATTCGTCAAATGAGACAAAAGGGATATTCATCACGTTTAACCAAAGTTTGAATTTATATATGCGGAGGTATTGGAGTGCCAGTTCTACTTTAAGTTGTGTTGAATCAGTGGCTCTACTGACTACACCATTGGAATATGTATCTAACTGTCGTTTCCCCTATATGCACAATTACTTCATTGCCATTCTCCCACCGTACGTCCTTGAAAATGTGGTGCATATACAATTCAGTTCTTCCACATTGATTTGTTTTTACCTCTTCCAACGTTAAGATATGGCAAATGTGTTTCATGTATTTGTTTGGGTGCTTTTTTTTTGCAGGTAAATTGTGACAATGGACTTATTCTCGCTTGTTGCTTCCGTACTTGCCAGCAATATTTTGACAGGTAAACTTTTACAAATGTATAAGATCTACGGCCCTATGGTTTACGCATCAATGAGAAACAATTTTTACAAACCAATTACAAAAAAAAAGCCGCACGAATGGTAAACGAGACTGAGCCGGTTAGTAATTTGACAAATGTTATAGCAAATTTGCACCAACTATTTCATGGTAGTCTACTTATTGTGTTATAAGTGAAGACTGAATAATGGTTCTCCTAAAGTGTACCTTAAGTTTTCAATAACACAAAATATATTATAATAAAAATTTGTCTGGCAGTTTGAGGTTGGGATCCTTGGTCTCCGATCTTGTATTTTAATGGGCCCTCGGCCGGTCCAGGGGGACGGGGTCAGGATCTCAATGCGTCTGTTAAAAATTGCAGGCTGTAAAAGTCAAAACAAAAACACGACGAAGAAAGAGAGAACACGTTGTGAACGGTTTCTTGTCCGTATTAAAAAGATAACTTCAGCATAGTTAGAACTAGAACAGATGGAAAAGGAACAGAATCAAAACACTCCACCAGGTCGATCTTAAATTAAATCAACAAACTCAGAACCTGACTAAACTAAACTTCAATAAACCCCCAAAACTAGACTGAGGCTACTTCCTTTGCCTCTTAATTTCAAAAAGTAACTGAGAAGACTCTCCTGAGACTCGGCCTTCTCCTTCCTGGACTGCATGTATTCCTTCATACAGCTAAGCCCCCCCCCCCCACAAATCAAATGTCCATTGGTCAAATTAAACTTTGTTATTCTTCCCACCGAAGCAGAGCCCTAATGAATAAACATGACCAGGTGAAATGCTCTAGACCTGTTTCCCAACTACAATTGAACACAAAATTCCCATCCCGGACCAAAAATACATGATAAGATTAATTCCTTAAACCAAACAGTGGCTATTGACTCCAATTCTTCCATTTGCTCCGCTTGAAAATCTCTTGTTATTAGCAAACAGAAACTTTCTTAATCAATATCTAGAAATTTGAAATTGCATCTGAATCACAAAATACCTTCTTATATAGATTTGTAATTGTTTGGACTTTGGAATGATAAAAATTTACACCTAGTTTGAAATGGCCGATTGAACAATAATTTTTGAAGTTCTTCTTGTACAACTCACGTTACCTGCTTCTGTTTCCTTTTGGAATTAAAATGTGCACATGACCTTACTTAGAATGTTTTATCCTTGCGGGGTACGGATGTTGTACGGATGGATCATGTATAGTAAAGCCACCCTGTAACAGTATAACAGTATCACATTTCGCATAAGTTACAGAGTCCGAAGAAATAAAAAAAAAAAAAAAAGAAGAAAGAACGATAAAGATGGCAATTTGAGTTGGACAAGGATGGTATCACAAATAATGGCTCTTTCATTATTCATTTAGTGTATAGCATCAGCATTTGATAACTCAGAAATGTTCTTTGAAGATGAGAGTTGGGCCAAAGATTGTACAAAGATTAAAGGAGGTTCTTGAGTTGGTTTTCTTTTGTGGGTTTTAAGTACCCGAATAAACCACTTGAAGTTACACCTTCAGAGCTGTAGTTGAATTTTTGGCCTTCGTTGTGAGTCTTTATATACCCCACTCGTTAGATTGTAGATGGGGATCAAGGTTAAAACATTAATTTGGGTTGTGAAATTTACACAAATACACCGTGCACGCAAACTCGATATAAAAACAAGGACCCATTGTCTCTTAACTAGTCAAACACGCCGCTGAAATTGCACAAAGTGTCTAGAATTTTGCTGCCCCATTGCGCGTATCTATTTGTTGCACTATATGTGAAGAGCTGCCTTATCGTTAGATGTAATCCACAGCTGCTATTGTTTCATAATCTATTTTAACCGCTATGTGACTACTGCAACCGTGTGTCCCCCCCCCCCTTTCAATGTAATTCCTTAATCAATCGTCTTTTATAAAGATGCATGTTTAAAAACTGAAAAAAGGTGTAATTTTCGTTACCCTTTTCAATACATATCCTATAAAAATTAAAATAGTTTATGAGCCACAGTTTGAAAAGCTAATTTCGATTTATTTTAAAAACAGGTGCCATTTTAATTACCCGTGCCTTCAAATTTCTAAGAGGAGAACTTCGCTTTTCTGAATCCTCGCCGAAGTGCAGTCAAGCACGACACCAGGAACCATAAAGTAATGTATACCTCCGCAAAAAAGTACAAAAAGTTTCACAAAATTTTCATAGAGACTCAATACCAGAATTTTCTCGTCGTTTCGCGCGTAAACCAGGGACGGTCTCAGAGGGCGTTATCCACCTTTTTCATTTATTGCTTAAGGCAATTTACCCATCGTAACTATAATTTCACGGCAAACAAAGCCCATTGGACAGCATTCAAGGGCTTGTTTTACATTTTCCCGCAAGCCCCGGGCCAGAAGCCGTAGATGCACCTTTGATGCTCTAATGTGAAGGCTTCTTCTCAGTGGCTTACCTTAGAGTTAGTTGCCTCGACATTAATTATTAGCACAGGTGAACTTATTTTGAAAACCCAGTTAGCACCTTAACATGATCCGTGGTCCCCTCTCACCCCCTCCCCGATCATGAAATTGCTGATGCAAGTACAGCTAACAAAAGTTGTGATTTCTATCAGTCTACTTTTGTGGTCTGTTTAGTACGCATCAAAAGCAATTTTGGAAATAATCAAATGCTTCAATCTTATGGTCTAAAGATATTAATTCATCAGAGACTGGACACGTTTTATTAAGTCCCTAAATCACACTTAGCATTTGATAACCCAGGAACAGCGGTGTGTGCGGTATGGTCTGGCCCTTTGGCATCCTTAGCAAAAGAAGATTAAGAAGGTACAAGTCTCTGGGTGTATAGGTAGTGCAGGTTAGGTGAATTTATTTTTGCAAAGCTGAAGGATTATATCTCATTCTATTGGCATTAAACTTTTAGCTATTTTAAGTCGCTATATGAAATACGCAACTGTGTTGATTGCCTAATTGCGTCAATACTAAAGCAAAGAAATTTTTTGAGAGTACTCAAATAACAGTAATTAAGAGCAACGGTCCTTATATTAGAAAAAAAATTTCACAAGGCGATTTTATTACCAATGAAGTAGAATGAACAGGTAATAATAGGCTAAGAAATGGTAATTTTCACTGATAACCCAAATAAGGAGTTGTTATCTCACAGAAAAATAAATTCGGCTGAATAGCTCACAGTGTCTAATGTTTTAAATTGCTGACGAATTAAAGTACGCTCTTTGTCTTTGCCCACCGATGACTGTTCCATCATTACCAGATAACCTTTTCTGAACTTTCCTTAAATATAAAAGGGTCACAAGAAGGGTTGTAAACGATTTTGTAAACAATTCGTTTTTGTGTTTTAGTGGCATGATTACCGAATAATAGGAGTCCGAACTAAAAACATTTCCCAAAGAAAAGCCTACCAGTTTCCCATCAGGGCTTCCCGCTTTCTATGCTCAGTGTTTCGCTGGCTACTAACCACGGGTTCACCCGTTTTAGTTGTACTTTGTATCCTCCCCTTGACATAGCATGCACGTACCTTTGATTCTGAAAATATCTTATTTTTTATGTTCCATCCTTTCGTATTTTATAGAGATACATAGATTACGCATGTAATGTATGCATTGATGTTGCTGTAAATTTTAGACTTGAGTTTGTAGTAATGGTGGCGTCACAATTTACTCCGCAGGCGGAAAGGCTCCCTAATGAGGGGGCAGTACCCCGAAGCCACGACAGAGGCTTGCCAGAATGATCGCGAATGTAACTAAACGTTGACGCTTGTAGAGCACAACAGTTGACAAGTTCAGGATTTGTTAGAGGAAATTATGAACTGGGCTTTATAAGTGAAATTTTATTAAAATAAGTCTTATTATATAAGTTTTATTGAACACTGTCTATCTTGAGAGCAAAACTATGAGAACCATCGGCAAGAGTGTTGACTGTCGGGGACTACATATGATTATCGAACCAGGTAGGTTCCCTGACGGAATTGGAAATTTCTTCTATGGGGGGGGGGGGGGTTACAACTAGAATATGGTTAATGCAACGATTGAGAACTACTGGTGTCTTTTCGCATATGGAAAAGCTAACATGGCTATTTGCAGTAGATTAATTTTTATGTTTGAAACGTCAGTTTTATGCATTAATATCCAATAAAAGATACTGCTGTTACACAGGGATGTCAGATTGTCACTGTACCAAGGGATATAGCGATACACCAACACGTTTGTACACATTTGTTGAAATGAAAATAAAACGCAGAAACTTGTATAATACTCACTATTTGCTAAAAGAGGCAAATGTCGTCCTTTTGAGATTACCTTTACTGCAAAGGACAAGGTGTTTACCGAAATGTATAGATCACTTTGTCGTGGAATGCACAAGGGTACATGTCACGATAAGTAATTATCTACTTTTGTTTTAGCTGTGAAGTCGAAAAAATCAGGCGATTTGATAATGTGATAGCTTTCCGACTCATTCTCGTTTCAGGTGCAACTGCAGCCATGGATGTGGTGTTACTTGTGGGAACTAACCAACAGCTGGGATGTGAAGGGAATACAGATAGCAGTGACATCTATTTTTGGAATGATGGCAGCACTGGCACTAGATTGTTCGTTGTTGATAATAGTGGCGTTGCAAAAACAAATGAATCAAAATTAAATGATAAATATAACAACTTTGTAGTAAAAAGCTCCTTCCCACAGTCTGTTAACCTGGCACTAGAACCGGTTGATGTGAATGATGCAGGCACTTACAATTGTGATCTGGTTCTTGTGAGAGACTTAGCAAGTTATACTGTACAACTTGAAGGTGGGTGAAATTTTTCAGTTTGTGCTAGTTTATATCACGTCAGCTTTACATATAGGCTGGGTTATCAAGTGCATCTACACCTTGAAATAGTTTGTTTAAAATGTGTTCAGCTCTATTGTCTTTCAACCGTCTCCCTGGTAAAATGTTGTTTAGCCTATTGAGAGAAATGACAAGTTTCTTTTTGCTCACGGCTGATATAATGGAAAAGTTTATTTTAGACAATTGCTGACTCAAACCACACGTTACGGTCAGCCTCATATGCTATTAGACTGTAAGTCCATCGTTGTGGTTTAACTAATTTAACAAGGCCAGGCCAGGGAGGTCCTAACACCTTCCTGGACACGCCTTTGATATGCTATTGGCAATGGTGGCGTCAGTTGAGAAAGATGGCGCAGGTCAGGAAGTCGTATGGATCAACCATAACCGCCTTTGTGAAAGAGGGTGTCCTGCACATTGATCTTGAAACGTGAAACGGAGAGAGCCATCCACTTCGGTTCCAAACGGTATTCGTGTACATTCCCAACAGCCGATAGTCGATAGTATTCTTGACACTCTTCGACAGTTCGGGAGATAACCGCACAAAATCAACGGAGATGAACGTTTAGAACAACCTTGAAGTTTTCCTCGATTCCAGAAAAGACAGATACTGGCATTTTCAAAAACTTTAAGTGTCAAAAATATCCATGCTACACGTTGGAATACGCTTATCTTTAACGGAGGTTTTTGGCTAATCAGACAAGCAGTCGTAGCAAATTAAATAGGTTCCAAAGGAAGGGGGCTCATAAGGCCATAGTAAGTATTTCTCCCAAAATAAGTGCAGGTAGACAAGTTTTTAGGGGATATTTACTCCGTAGCATTGCTTTGTTGACCGCTCACACGTCCTTCTACCTAAGATCGCAGATAGTAAGTTTAGACTACACCAATGTTCATGAAAGCAGCATCTTTATGCATAAAAGCACCGGATAATTATTTCAGAGGCTAGGAGAGGAAGCCGGTAAGCCGCTTATGCCAAAAAATACCTGTTTTAAACAACAAACTGGTCGAATTTTCCAGTTATCTCATCGGTGGGGGTTGGCAGATAGAAACTCACCTCTTGCTCGTGAGCTGCTATAGTTTGTGGGACGTCTTTGTTAATGTAATAACAGGGACTTACTAACAGTCCTGGGACAGGTTTCACCTTCAAAACTGCTAAACTAACAAGACTGAACTAATAGGATTGTGTTTTTCAAACAGCTCAGTTGTGTTTTGGGCCAGTTTTATTCCTTTCCCATCCAACCGAATTCTTAGTTACAGTAAGTTTAACTGAAAGCTGACAGTTAGAACAAAGACGCAACCTGAGTCTTAACACGTTTTAGGAAAAGTGTATTTTGTCCTTTTCACTTTCTCACATGCTCCCACCAGCCACCAGCTAGACAGGGTGAAATAGGGAATAAAAAGATTCAAGGGGAGGGGGGTCTAGATGAAGAAATATTTTAACATAGGTTAAGGCACTACTAATTTTTGAAGTTTTCAAAAATTCTCTGGGAGGCCGTGACCCCTGCCCTTCTACCACAGGTTGTAATTAAGACCCTAAAAGAAGGTGAAACGTTTGTCTTTGTTACGATAAAAGAGAAGGCTTGTCATAATTAATTTTGACAAATTCAAACTCTGAAAGGAGAGCGATGCGGTCATTGTTTTCATAGTTTTTATGTGCACTGGTCAGTGGACTGACCAGACAAAAAGAATTTTTGTGGGAGCATATTGCAATATATCTTTTCACAGGGGCACATGTCCGTGTCTCCCCATAGTCACGAAATTAGTAATTACTCATGACTTATAAAATCGTTTTCGAAAGGCTAATTTAGAGAATGCGCTCCAGGGAAAGTAAAGTAGTTCGCAAACTACACGTATGGATGAGACAATCGACCAACTTTCTGGTCAATCCGAAATGTATATGAAGTGATTGTCTTGCCAGACATTGTTGAGCATCGACAACTTGACGATGAGTCAATTTTGGGTCAATTAACCAAGGACAATTAAAGGAAAGTTAAATATTTTAAGATCTTGGAGACACTTTTATACCATCGTCTTGCTTAATCTGTAAGTAGTATAATCAGTCTGTGAATCTTGTAATAAACACATCTTGGCCTCACCGAGGGACCTGAGTTAAGATTCCAGGGGTATCGACTCCTACTTAGCTGAAATAAGGATAACAACATTAGGTCTTATTGATTTTTTGGTCTTATTGATTCCAGACCAGCTGGAGACCATGGAAGCTTTTCTTGCGTTATGATTTTTTCCCCTCATAACACATCCGTCGCAGTTTCTCTACCACTACATGTCTGCTTCTAAGGTAGTATGCCCCATAGAATCCTTCTTTGACTTACACAAGTAATGCCCCAAAGTAAAGTGGCTTGAGTTCTAAAAACTTGTCAATGTTGTCCCAGCAACAAGCTATCTATCATGTAGCTGACAAGATGATCATCCCTGACACTCTCAAATTACTATAGCATAATCGCAAAGAGTTTTAGCCAAAAGAGATCAAACTAAAGTTTACCTTCACACAGGCCTCATTACGCATTCAAAGCTAGATATACAACGGCTAGCTTCTCGGCCCACAATGTGTCCAAAACCGCCCAAATTGACCCTTTGTTCGCACTACTGATACTTCATCTTATATACTTCTATACCAAGGTTAAAAACCCGATTGTATGTGGTAACATATCAGCAAAGTTGCCCCAGTATCCCCAATAGGGTTTATTTTTGAAGGAGAGCACATGAGCGCATTGATATGTGGTACTAATGGGGACGTGCTATCCTACGAAGTTACGCGATTAAAGTTCCAAGGTCTGACAATCGTAAAATAACGTAAGGAAAGTTGTTGCAAATACGAAAAGAATGTAAACAGAATGGACTACTTTTCCCCTGTTAAATGAAGTTGAATAAATAACCCTAATTCTAGTTACGGAAAACCAACGGGCAGCCAGATTGTAAAAATGCCTCGTCATAAAATCAAAGAAAAGCTGGTTTAGAATTAGTGTTCCTCAGTGGCATTCCCATCAGTCTACCTGCACTGAGTACTAAGTAATTTTTGTGGAGCAGCTCAGACCATAATTTGTCGACGTCACAATTGCAAATAACAATTTGAGCACTAATTTTGTAGTAACAGTTGAGTCGATTTTGACTAACGGTCAGTTGAGTAGATGGTATGGTCAATGGTGGTAGTCAGTGGAGAAAGTGGATAGCGGGAGTTCCTCACAAACTGTGATAAGAAAATTAAGGTGACGGCACTTCTACTCAAACCGTAGCCCTGAAAGCGGTGATGATAAGTGTGTCGAAAAATTGTGTTATGAAAAAGGAATTCTCGTTAAAGATTACTTACCAGGGGAGAAGGAAAAGAGATTTTAACCTCGAAAAAGTGGAGGCCATGACTCCGGTTGTCAAACCAACCGACATGCAATGCGTATTCTTTTGATTGACGTGGCACAAAAATTTGACGTGCACTTTTGAGGCTTTGCTGCTCTGTTTTCCCTCTCTTAAAACTTTGCCACTGTTTCCTGTCTACCTTTAGGATCAGTTGGTCATCGGACTTACACCGTTGTAAAGACAAAAGTGGTAAATTGGTCATTTTTGTGAAAGTACCTATTTAATGTGACACCTTTTCCAATACTTATGCATTTGGGCGACGGTTGCAGTCTTTTTTACTTATGATTAAAATGACCTTAACGTTAAGATCGTTCTGATGCTTTGTCTGCCTATGCTCCAGACGGACTACCGGGAACTTACCTCTAGCGACCTTCTCGCTTTCTCGTCATTTCAACCTTGTTGGCCCCTTATTGATTTAATATTTCCTTTACATGCTTCTTATGTGTATGATGTATACGACTTAGTGTACACGGCGAACGAAGGTACATTCCTCTGTTATTAGGTTATCTGAGATAACCCAATTATTAGAAGAAAGGGACTAGGAGCAAATCCAATCTTGCTTTTTATTCTTACCAGGGTTGATTGACATCAAAGTTTGAAATTTCAAAAGATCCAGAGTTGCTCACAGTTCACACAATGAAAAGAAAGTATTCTGATCACACATTATAGCCTTGTTTGCTCACTAAGACATAGTCTTGGTCAAGACGGTGGTAAAATTTTCACTTCTTGCGTCTCGCTTTTGTTTTCATTACGAGGGCGTTTGTCAGCTAGACTGTACGTACTCAAGTTTTTCGCTCATTACTAGTGTCTTGGGAATTTGTTGAGAAAGGGGCGTGACACTATGCAAATTTTATTTCTTTATATCCAAAACGTTTTAGTACGTCAGATTAACAACAGCTGATTTCTGTCAGATATTTGACGATCCATCTAACGAAGAAAGTAGTAGTTGAAAACAAGACACTGGTCGATTTTATTTCTGTTTATTTGCCAACTGCAATCGCATTTGGAGGCAGTATATTTAAGACAGATTATTAAGGGATCCTTGAGAAATTTTGTTAGTTATAACAAAAGATAGTTGGAATCAGACCTACCAGCAATGGAAAATATTCCTTGTACTAGGCACAAAGATACTTCATCGTGTATGTACTATGCGTACTCGGTGGCTATGCTTTGTGTACTGTAATAGTGTTGGATGTAGTTCCGCGACAGTAACGTTGCAGAGGGCAAAATTGCGTGTAGTGCTAGTGGTGTGCGTGCTTATGGAAACGCAACATATAATACGGCAACATATTTCGAAACACGATCTCTAAAAAAAATGATCAGTGATAATGCGTCCAAATACACATCACAAATGGAGGGTAGAATGATAACGTGGGGTTACGGGTGGGGACTGGGGAGAATATATATATTTGTCAACTGGGAAAAGTGCCACAAGCAAGTAAGACATCCTTTTCAATGTCATAGTTTGATTAAAGACATAAATTCATCACCGCAAAGTATATTTTAGGTGTAGAGGTATCAAAATTCTCAGTTGGTGACTGCCTTTTGATTGGCATCATGGTTTAAAAATTCAAAAGATGCAGAGTAGCCCACATTCCACACAATGCAGAGAGTTTTTGGATTATATATTTTAGCCTTGTGTGCTCACCAGGACATGGCCTTAAGCAATTAATAAAATCGGTTTGTGTCTGCACAAGGAGCATCTTAATACAGCTATGAGGGGGAAGTAACTTAGTTGGGAGAATTGAAACTGTCTTGGAACAAGAATTGTCTTCTAAAGCCTTAATCATCTTTTCTCATATAGTGAAATATACAGTACCTATACACTTTTTGACTCAGTACATCCAGTCCTGTAGGGTCTTAGCAGTTATGAAACCCCGCGTAGAATTACATACCTTAACCCCCTCCAATCCTTGGATTACTTGTCAACGTCCCTAAGTCAGAGGTGCATGTCCCCATAAAAGTCAGGGAAACATATCTCATTACCTCGAAAGGTCTACGGCTTTGAGTTATTTAAGTCTCCCGGGTAAGAGACAGTGAACTTTACACTGACTTTAATCAGGGCGAGGGTTGCAATTACGCAGGACACCCCTTATGAGTTCCATACTTACTATCTCGCATACACACTTATCTAAGCACAGAAAGATTTTCTGTCTGATTAGGTCTGTATGTTAATGCACACCTAATCAGATAGATTTTTTTTAGAAAAAGAAAAACCCTAAAGAAGTCCTTCAGTTAGAAAGGCCATGGCAAAATTAAAACTCGTAACTTCCTATCCTCGATTTTTATTTCAGGGTGGTGATTGGGGTAGAGGGATGGGTTGAGCAAAACTTTGACATACAGGAAAATGATCTGAGAGTTCTGGTGCAATTTTAAGTCAATTCTTTTGTCTAGTTTTAGAGATAATAGCAGATGTAAATCGTTTGTAACTTAAAGTCGATCTAAAGCAAGCAGAAGTGAAGTCAAGTCTTACCACTGAAGTGCATTTTTTTCAATCTACAGTTTTGTTTTGACCTTGACATAGATACAAGTTCTCCCACACGGAATGTGTAATTATACAACTATAAGCTAGTAGAGTATGATGACACCAGTTTGTGTTGAAAATGTGACTACAGTACTTAAATATGCTCATATCGCAAGAATCACCTATACAGTTGGAACTAAATTATGCAAAGCTATCAGGTTATTATTTTGTTCCACAACCCATATCAAAGAAAAAAAAAAGGTAAACTCTTCTTTTAAATACTGTGCTTTGCACACTGTACTTAAACAGCTTTTCTGAAAGTATTCGAAAAGTAAGCACACACAAATATACTGCACACTGTGGAAGACATTCTAGCATTTTACTTGAAAGGATGGCAAGAGGAAACATTATAAATAGATGAGCAATGATGTGATTTTAATGAAACAAGAACATTTCAGGAAAACTAAAACAGGGTACATTGTTGTCACGAACAATCCAATATCATTAACATCATATAATTGTAATGATTTGTCCTTGTAGAACCTGCTAACTGATAATTTAAGCCTTGATAGGTAAAATAAGTTTACATGTTAAGTAGGCAGACTTTGTGAAGAGCATCAGAAAATCAATAATACTTATGTGTCATGAGGAATTGCATACTTGTGTAAGACTCACACTTTGGCATACTTGACTGTACATCTACACATGAAAGTTCAGTTGCACTCGTACTTAAACTCAAATATTATGAAAGTCATGCATTTACATCACAGCAAAATCATGTGCTTGTAGTATTCAAGTGAAAACCAGGCTGTGCTTTTCACTTGTACTCACAACCCGACCATTCCCTTGTAGTCATACACAACACTCATGACAATGTTCTTACACTACAAATCTGTGTTCTCACATTACAAATCTGTGTTACGCTGTTATAAACAGAAAATATGATTTGCTTACAGCTACATTCTGAATTGTGGATTAGCAGGTCCATAACATGTACTTCCTACCTTTTAATCACAAGTAAATAATATAGTGTTTTCTGACTGATCTGTGTTGTAACTCGCTGATGGAGACTGGAGAACTTCCAAACGCTGTAGGCAAATTGATATGTATGCTCATTATATGCATATATTTATTAAGATTACTGAACCATTCTCCATTTGCTTAAAGATGATTTTTACAATACAAGCAAACTTTTTTCTTTCTCCATGAGTAATCAAAGAAAGTAAGGTGAACATTCAAATCGTTTTGTCTTCTCTGAGAGTCACCCATACATTTGGAATGATGCAACGTATTTGAAAGTTTCCATGGGATAGAAACTATTAAAAGTTTCACAAAACCATAACATGTTGTAGACAAAACAGATCCACTTGTAGTGCTACTGGTTCCCAAATTACTAGAACTCTTGTTTTACAAATTCATTAAAAGAATCCTGTCTATACAATATAGCCTCACACTGGGCGACTTTTCACAATGCAGCTGAGTGTATTTCCTCTGAAAATATTTCTTGTTGACAGACAATACCCATCAATTCACCTCCCCCCCCCCCCCCCCCCCCCTCCTTCAATCAGGGAATCAATCCCTCAAAGACATTTGCAAAGCTCCAATAACACCACCAGTTGTTCAGAGGCGCTCAAAAGTTTACAGTACGTAGATAAATCACTATAAGCTTCTTCAAACAAATGGAATTTAACAGTCACCTTAAAAATTTTAACTCTCTGAGCACTTTCGATCTGATATGGTAAACGTTCCACTCTCTAGGGCCAAAACAAGGAAATGACTGATCTGCAAAAGTAACACTGCTGGCTTTAGGTCCAACAAAATCAACTGAAGAAGTAGATGATCCTTCCCCCACAATAAAATGTACTAGCTGCCCTAAAATTTACATTTTTGGGCCTTGAAATGAGTAGTTTCTTTTTTCAATCCCTACTTCATACGCCAATGTTCTCAAAGATTATTATAGGTAATCACTATCTACAGAGTCAGACACCCGTCAATTGCATTCCAATGGCTTACAATTGAAAAGTCAGGGACAAGGTGGGAACATTTCAGGTTTCTTGGTACTGCATGTTCAACAATAATTTTAAAAAGATGTTTGCAGATGCAGAATGGTAAACAATCATGTGTCCCTGTTTTGACATAGACGCTGTAGGTACAGTACTAATGTAGGATGACACAGCTGCACACCAAACACAGTATTGTCTTGGAGTAATGAGGAGTTTAACCTACTTTCAAGTACTCTATACAAGCAGACCTCATAATAAACAAAAAAATGGACTGAGCATATTGAACGTACAAAGAACACTGGAATTTTGTGATGATTAAACCCTGAAATGGTAAAAGAAAATACCATGTTGACAAAATTTAACCACCAAAAACTTGAAATAATGTTCAAATGTCAACTCACCAAATCATTGAAGCATTACTTATTTGATGAACTCAGATAATATCATATGAACTTACACATTTTTACTTCCAAGATCAATAGATTTAGGATCAACTATTCCACATTTTGTTCTAGCCCAATAAATAAAAGAATATATCAGAGTATTGTGACTGCATACTTCTGGTCAGTGCTGCTGAAGACATTATCTAGGAGAATGCTTGGCTCTCAAACCTGTGTAACCAATCAGTAGGCCTTCTTAATTATTGGTATTAGGTGTGGGCAATATAACTACTGTAGCTATTTAACAGCAAAAAAGAATTTCCTACAATAACTTCTTGAAGTTACGTCAACTCATTCCAAAATTTCTGGTAACTGTTACTATATGCCACAGTATACAATTTCCAATTTTTCTTATTTTCATTGACATTTATTTCAGTTCTTTTAATTCATAAATACGTGGTTCATTTTCAATGAAAGTAAATAGACTGCGGGCAACTAGGAAAACATAACAGCTTCTTGTGGGAATGAGTTGTCCCTTAACAACAAAATATTACAAGAACACACTTACTCATTAGAAAAGTTTAGGAGATTAAGAAAAGTTATAGAATAACCATTAAACAAATCAAGCGATGATACATGGAAATTAAAACATGACTATACCGTAGTTCACAATCAGATTTGCACGATGTGATCTTTCAGAGATTTTTAAGGTAATTATACTACTAGAGCTATGAAGTCTTTCAGGTTAGTCATTCCAAGTTTTGGGTCCTAGAAAACAGAAGCTTCGCTGGGAGGCAGTTAAACATCAGAATGGAACAGAGAAATTAATACTAGATGCACGGGTAGAATGGTCGTGGATATTGCAGGATAAAGTAAAGTACATGTCAGTAGTTAGCATTCACTGCAAAGTTAGCTTAAAACTAGAAAAACACCTACACTGCAATCTAGAGAAAATGTTGTTTGCTATAGCAGCTGCTATAGGTTTGCTGCGTTAGTACAGACTGTTAATTCTAAAGTTACCCTTTTTAATCTTTTTCATGTCACATGTCAACTATAAAAAATAACCCAGGGCAGCACGGAAAACCAGAAGACCATAAGGAGTCAAGTACAATCAGATCACAAATTTACACGCAGTCAAAAAAAATTTGCCCTCAGTCCTCTTTTTAACAAGTATTCTAAGGATAGCTAAGGCAGGAATTTAACTTGTCAATTACAAACCTGCTGTGACCATAATTTTAATGTTCTAATCTTTACCCAACTGTACATCCCCGTAACAGTTCTTACCTACTTCCCCAGAGGTCAGGAAATTGGCAAGGGGCCAGGCAAGTTAGGCAACCCTGGCAAGCTTCCACTGTCACACAACCAAGCCACTGAAAACAAGACCTGGATTGTCCCCCCACGCCCAGGGCTCATTTTCGTAACTAGAAATACATTTTAATTCGCATATTTTTTTACAATTCTCCACCACCACTGGCATTGCAAGTAGCTTTGTGAGCCTACAGTATGAATCCATCAAACACCAGGCTTTATGTACCAACATAACTGTACTGACACCTCGAGTTCCCCATACTGTGTGTCCATTCAGGAACTACATGAGAGAGCACGCCACGTACAACTAGGTGAGTGTGCCTTGAAAGCATGGGCCTATAGGCCTACACTACAGCACTTCGAAGACACAGTCGTCTTCTCGCTGATAAGGGTTAGTTTAATATTAGTAGACACAGTTGTTGGTACTCCTTCACTACTAGTAAATGCATAAGTGCCTGAATATTTTCGGGTTCTAAGAAGTGAACAAGGAAGAACTTGACTTCGACGAAGGCTTCGATTGTTCACCGACTGAGGTTGGTCCTTGGACTGCCCTTTGTCGAGATAGGCTTACGCTGTAAGTTTGTTAGTTTGTTTCCTGATCTTTTATCATTTGTTGTTAACGCATACAAGTAAAATTTGCAACTACCAAGTTCATCTGGGGTACATAAACAACACTCAACCATAGAGCCCTTTTTGGACTGGAGAGACCATTGATCTGTCCCGGGAGACAATTTTCTATTGCAATAGCATTAAACGCTAACATTATATTCAATATTATTATAACATTTAACCAAAGGTGGCATTGGATGGGGATATTTTCGATTTTTCGCGATGTAGTCTCCAAAGCAATATTCATGATATGTGTAAAATTCTCAATGGCTGATAGCTTACCTTTTATTTTTTTTTCATCTAAGCTTCTTCGTGCGAAATTTTGCACTGAGGCGAGGGGTCAATTCCTACTTAGAAATTCCTCTCCAAGGGGATTATACCTTTCACGAAACATGAATTTATCTTTCTATTAAACATACATATTTTCATTTCTACACCATAAGATGTAAAGATGAAGGATTTTTGATGCACTTACAAGGTCTGGAAAGTATTATTTCCTACAATGTAAAGACAAATTAGGGTCACTACTTTCTGGGTTCGCTATTTGTCACGTTACGGTGGTATTCCGCTTAGACAGTATTTCAAACCCTTCAAGAGGCCACGGAACATATATATTTGTTTCGCCCGAGCACCTCAGCTTATCTTCCCATACCTATGAATTTTCATTCTTAGTATATACGTCTCCACATAGAGGATTCAGACACGGACTCGGATTCGAGCCCTGTGACTTGGCTTCGGATTCGAATGGCAGTGACTCGGACTCGGTAGGTGGGGAATAGAACTCAGTATCGGATTTGATAAGTGGGGACTCGACTACAGCACTGCAGACCTCAAAAAGATAGAGTAAATTTGATGATTGCAAGAGCTTGTGACAAAGGTATATAAGGACAGGGAGGTGCTGTAACGCTACTTGCTGGAGAAAAAAGTTTGTTATAGGATAAAAAGGTTTGATTTACTGATCTTCATTACATAACTGGATATCACATAGCCTAACCAAGTCAGTAAAATCGGTTGAAGTCACCGCAAACACGCGCTTTTAGCCATACCCATCCCATTTAAGTGACCCGTGCCGAAGTGTTTTGTAATTTAGTTTGCAGTTTGAATGATTATGTTTGCTTCACGGCTACCTAAGCAGAGAGGAGAAGAAATTGGAATGAGGGGTAAAGGGGGACGTCTCTATGTGAACAGAGCATAGCCGTAGCCTGCGGGGGAGGGGAGCGCTTTTTAGTGTTGGCCTACTTGAAAAAATATACAGAAATGCTGAAAATTTCACCTTCCAAATTATGATTTCCATGTCCAAAAATCTGGAAAATCGAATTGAAGGCTCCGTTTTGCCCAAATCTTCATACCCCGCCTCCACCACTTTGATACACCACCATATTAACTGGCTAAATATAAAAAAGCCAGTGGTTAACTATAATTTTTAGCTGCAGTCAAGGAGCTTTATAAAGTAACTTTAATTAAATTGCATAAACAGTCGCCGCAAACTTATTTTGAACGACAGCTTAATATCACAAATATCGGCTATTTCACTTCAAGTATCTTTCGTGATATGGTAGGCAAAAATATTGCATAATTGAGGTAAACCAAGGAGTAAGTCTTTACGTAACTTTCTCAACTTATGCAGTGAGAAATATATTGTAACATGATTTTTAAAAGCCATTCATGAAATAGAATGTCCGGATACACTAATTTAAATAAGGGTGACTGCATCCCCTTCGAATAAAACTCTGCTTTCCTTCTTGTGAATCCCAAAGGTGTTTTTACAGCATGAAAGTGAAACGTAAAGAATTTTTAGATGCAACTTTTAAGGTCGAAAATGTGTCTTTTCTTCCATTTTCTTGCAAGGCCTACGCTATGGCTACGCACCAACTGATAAGGGTTCCCCTAGGGTCGTACGAAGAACGCTAGGATGAAGCCTGCACCAAGTTTAGCCTTGTAGGGGCACCATGCATGCCAAAGCCGAAGAATTTAGTGAATATTTAAAAGTTTAGATTATTTTATGAGTCCACAGCTTCATCAGAGATAACACTATTTTGGATCTAGGAAACCTTAGAACAAGAAAAAAAATCCCAAGTGTAGAAGTGTAATCCTCCCTTTAGACAATATCATTTTCAATTAAACCCTTACGGGATAGAACAAAACCACTAACTAATGAGGATTCCTCAGCATGTAATCAAATTAAATGCTTTACGAAGCACCCCTCTCGATGCTACACATGTAAAAAAGGAAGGATCCGACAGGGTGTTTACTATCTGTAGGCATACCACTTACAGCACCGCTAAGACGGTGTCATAAACGTCCCCCTAAAAGCATTATCAAATGAACAAGTGCTCTCTACACAAAACATCATATGAATGAAAACAATCGCTGTTTGTCAGGATCAAACTATTAACCTTCAGTCTAAAAATGTTGTGAACCCCCCACCCCCCACCCCACCAGCACGTTTGTGAAAATACTGAAATTGGGAAAAGCTTTCTCAATAATTTTTGTTCAGTTGGTTTACGGAATAATTGTTTGAGTGTTAACCTTATGTACACCTAAAAACCAACAACTGGACAAATTTTACGAAATTTCATTATTTTCACATAAATGTCCAATGATGGGGAATTTGTTTGATATGTTGTAAAGAGTGATCCCAATTCAACTCAAGTTTGCTACTCAACTCTTAGGTTGCAAGAACAATGTGTTTATATAACAAATCTCACATTTAAAAACGCCGAATTCAATATCTTAAGCGTGTGTTTATATTTTTGGGTCTGTGATCCAATGTTTTGAGAAAGAGAAGAGAACGTGAATTATTGCGCATGGGCGCGTTGTATTAGTTACATGAAAACGTCCTGTTTTAGATGAATGCCAAATGTTCTCTGATTTGTATTGTAGATCTTAAGTGTATAATGTAGCTGGTTATAAGTATTTGAAAAGTTTGGATGGCACCTCATTACGTAGACCTAAGCCACACTTCATACCCCCTTACAAAACCAGCCTAGCGTAGATTTATGCAGTTCCCCTGAAGTATAAGATCTGTTTTTCCAGGCCTAATCTTTTCCAAGAAAAAAGAAATGATTAAAATTTCACTTGCTTGAAAGCAAATTTAATACCTGTCCAAATGTTTTTCTCATTAACAGTAATTCCTAGCGGTGTGGATATAGACGACAGTGGAAATGAATTTGTTAATGTGAATGAAAGCTACAGTTTCACATGTACAGCTGTTGGTGTACTGTCACCCAACGTGTTGAACTTAACATGGAGTACCAGTAATGTGATATCAACGCCTGGTACAGAGAGAAAGGAGAATGCAGATAATTCTGACTTACTCGACTTGACCAGCACTTTCACTTTCAAGCCACAAAAGGATGACACATTTATAAGATGTGCCATAACTGAGTATGTGAATCAAGAAGATATACAAGAAGATCTCATCACAGACACGTTACAACTGAATGTACAATGTAAGTTATGGCTGATGACTTTTCTCTATTTTTGTGTTTAATATTAAACATGCACGATGCTTCCACTTGTTAGAGCACTGCATTCTTTTTAATGAGACCGTCTCAAAGCTGCTGTATAATATTTATGCAAATTGTGATTGTCAGATGTTAGGTCATACCATTGGAGTGTCTAAATTTCAAATTTTGACGTACGTACCCCCTTCATGTAGGCTTTGCAAACGCCACTCTGGTATCTTCACAGTTTGTCTTCGTTAGGTTAGCCCTCCCCTTCTTTTGTGAAATCCCGGCCGCTGACAAGTCTTCATGTTTGATTTTGGTCAGCATACTCTGAGCACATGATCGGATTTGTAGTGGATGAAAGTATCGTTAACCTACATACTCTAAAAACCTAGAGAGAGAGAGAGAGAGAGAGAGAGAGAGAGAGAGAGAGAGAGAGAGAGAGAGAGAGAGAGAGAGAGAGAGAGAG